>WWET01002847.1:158908-174986 GCA_011038615.1 Limnodynastes dumerilii | reverse complement strand
AAACCGGGGGGCGTGCTGAGGGAGTTGCCTTGCTATTAGGTGCGTATATTTAGGAACTTATCGCGTTATTAAGTGTGAATCAGGCCCCAGGTGAAGATGAATAAACCAAAAGTATTTATTAGTGCAACCAACAAAATACGGTTATAGGAGAATGTGAAGTGGGAGCTACAATAACAACGACAGAACCAGGAACAATAAAAAAAACTACAGGCTATAAACACTAAAAAGTATAAACATACACACACCAGGAACTCAGGATAACAATTACTAATGACCAGCAATCACTCAGTGAATGGAAGTCCTATATGTGCAGGTAGAGCAGGTGGAAACATAGAAAGTGACAGCAGATAAGAGCCACATGGCCCATCCTGTCTGCCCAGTTGTTTATTTAAAATATACTGACCCTAGAACCTATTTACCCTCAATTTAGTTTAGGATTTAGGATATTCTTATATTTATCCCAAGCATGTTTAAACTGTTCCACTGTGTTAGTCTAAACCACCTCAGATGAGAGACTATTCCACTTATCTATCACCCTTTCAGTGAAGTAATTTTTCTGCACATTTCCTATAAATCTACCACCCTCCAGTTTATATCCATGCCCTCGTGTTCTATTACACCTCTTCCTTTAAAAAATGCCACCCTCCTCTAGCCGGTCACAACCCTTGATATATTTGAAAGCTGCTATCATGTCCCCCCTCTCCCTTCTCTGCTCCAAGCTATACAAGTTTAGTTCCTCTAGCCTTTCTTGGTATGATTTGTTACAAAGGCCATGGACCATTTTAGTTGCTCTTCTTTGCACAGTCTCTAATGTATTTATGTCTTTCTGGAGATATGGCCTCCAGAACTGAACACAGTATTCTAGGTGAGGGCGTACCAATGACTTATAAAGGGGCATCACTACTTCTCGGTATGTGATATAGGCCAAGGACCATTTTAGTTGCTCTTCTTTGCACAGTCTCTAATGTATTTATGTCTTTCTGAAGATATGGCCTCCAGAACTGAACACAGTATTCTAGGTGAGGTTGTATCAACGATCTATAAAGGGACATCACAATCTTTCTGCTACTAACTTCTCTCCCTATGCAACCAAGCATCTAACTTCCCATTTTCATTGCTTTGTTACATTGCTTGGCTACTTTTAAGTCACAGGAAATAATGACTCCTAGATCCCTTTCCTCATCGAAGATAATTAAGCGTCCAACAGCAGCCCCTAGGGTTATATAACCACCATTGCAGATCACAAATATTATAATTAATGCATTGTTTTCACACCTCCCCTGATGAAGGAATGCGAAACGTACGTTGGGACTTTTGAAATACATGTGGGGGCTCCCGCTTTCTTCATCCTCTTGTTATGTGAGCTATAATTGACTGATCATATCAGACAGAGTAGGGCTACGTGCCCAGGAATGGGCGAAGCATAGCAGTAAGTCTGTTGGGGCTAGATTTGCTAAGATGCGGGATTGGAAAAGTGGAGATTTTGCCTATAGCAACCAATTAGATTATAGCTCTCATTTTCCTATTACATACTAAAAAATATCAGCTACAATCTGATTGGTTGCAATGGGCAACATCTTCACTTTTCCAAACCTGCAGCTTAGCAAATCAGGCTTTTAGAATCTAATTGGGAGAGCCATTGGATCTTAGATTAGGTTTGAGTTGCCAAATAACGCTTCACATATTATCTTTTCAGCATGCCTGTGAATACAATGCGTAAATTATTATATTTGTGATCTGCAATGCTGGTTATATATCGGGGATGTTTTGTATATACATAATCTTGCTGGAAGGTTGTACTGTATATTTTAATATTTGCTGGTTTTAAATGTATTAAATAAAAGTAATGTTTTAGTACATGCAGTCAAGATTTTCTCGGCCTGAGTTTGTACCAGTTAAGATTCTACTAGATTTTCCTTTGATGGAAAGTATTTTGCATAGGTTTGCATGTTATAGAATCTATATGATAACACCTCATGATATTCATCTACACACTGGTACAGCTAATTTTTTCTTGTTGGTCAATTGTTCAGACACCTAGTTAGAATATGCGCACTATCTGATCATGACCATAACAGTTTAAAAAAATACTTTAAATAAAGCAATTAAAAGCTAGGTAACATGGACTTCTAACTATTTTTCTTCTTTTTGTTTACAATAGACTTATTTCATGTTTGAGGGTATAGTTTTTTCTACTGGATAAAAATACATTGCAATATACTTAATGATAGAGTACTTTACATAAATCTGGCATTTCTGCCTGTCATACATATCTGAGCAGAAAAAGGTTTGTTTTTTTAATCTGCTGTGAGTTTAAACTGTGTAAAGTACTAATCAGTAGCATTGTTATGGAAAGCAGTATACAGTGTGTGTATATATATATTTATATAAATTCAGTAGCAGTCCTTATCAATGCCACAAATATATCTTTAGCCCTTCAAATCTGATCACTGTCACTGTTCTGAGTTGAGCTTGTGCAACAGTATATTGCACATAGAAAGTTTCAGATATGGGCATAATAAAATTCAAAGCCGCAAAGGTTGAAGCTTTTGTAACTTTCTAAAAAGACCCCCTCCCCATTTATTTCTGTGTTAAGCACATTATGAAGTTATCAAAAGTTATCAAAAACAGAGTGGGTTACAGTTTGGGACAAAGGGGTATATGTTTTTCTTCATGCCCCAGGTGCTGAAATGTCGAGTATTGGCTCTGACTCAGATGCAACAGGGGGCCAGGATGTCAGGCCTTACAAGTGCCAGAATGCCCAAATGTTTAATGGCAGGCTGGGCTTGTTGGGTCCTGTAGTGCTAAAATGAAAGGAGATACTTTTACACATTTCTTATGGGATTTTTTTTTACTTTAGTAGTGCGTGTGAGAGTGGTGAGTGTGTATATTGTTTTTTTTTTTGTTTATGGGAGAGGATTAGGACAAGTGAGTGCAGCAATCACAGTCACATGTTTATATTGGGTGAGTTGATGGGGAAAATCTGGCATGCTTATCATTAAAAAAAAATTGTGATGAATTGATCCTCCTTAACATGTAGCCCTTTGTTTGAATCATTACAATTGCAGATTTTATGCTTTCATGTTTGCTACATGTATCTTTTTGTATGCTACATTCAATGTATGTGACTGATCAATGCAATGTTATATTATGTTACCTGGAAACAAAACAGAAAAAAAATGTTTCTATAAATAAAGAGATTTAAAAAAAAAAAAAATTGTGATGGCGATTTTTTAAGTCACAGTTTGGGAAATTAGTCATTCTGTCCAATTTAATGACGGAGTAACCCATAGTAAATGCAGTGGTTTTAAAAGCACCATAAAAACATTACAATTTCCATATCTATCGCAAATTATATTTTTGAAACACAGGCAGCCGAAAGCTCATTTTCGTCTGTCTTTATTTTGAAAATATCCCTAATGAATGCGTAAGAATGCTGAATATATTTTTCAGCTTACTTACAAATTCATTGCCTTTCTGAATCCCGGTGCAGCACCCCGACACACCCGAAGGAACACCCGCTGCAGACTCACCGTACACAACCAGATAACCAGATGTGAGTGTACAAGAAGGGAGGGGAGTCATAGGGTTAGGCTGCGGGGAAGGGATTCCTAGGGTCAGACGGCAAGGAAGGGAGTCTTATGGTCAGGCTGTGGGGAGGAGAGGGTTAGGGTAATGGAAGGGGAGGGTTAAGGTAAGGAGTAGGAAAAGGGGTTCGGGTTGGATAAATGTTCACCTCTTGCCGCTGCTGATTCGTCCTGGAGTTTGCCGGCAGGGCAGGAGCAATCAAATTCATAGCCATTTCGAAAGTGGCTGGTAGAAAAAGTCCTTCTCAGAAAAGGCCATTCTGACTGCCGACACACCAATGCCCACTCACCATGCATATCTCATACTTTCATACATATAGTGAGTGGGTCTACCCTGCATGCGGAGACTGAATTCGGCACAGAACGCAGTATTGGGCAGCTGTGTTCCGATGTGAAATTACCAACAGGCCACTTATGCACCTAGCGTATATAAGTTGTCTGTCTTTATTAAGTCTGGATCTGACCCAAGGAAATTAAGAGAGAACCCCTTATTTTTATTTTTTTTATTTTCTTATAAATTATCTATTGTCCAAAACCAAGAATATCCATCATCATCAGCATGACACTTTGAAAAATATATCCACTGGTATTCCCTTCTAGAACTGCCGATACAGAAGGCTTACACATTTATGCCCCATGACGTTTAATTAGTGATCTTGTAGAGATAGACATAAGCCTTATCTTATGCAATTCATCTTTGCCCAGTTACATCTCACTTTAGAAGTGTACAGTTTAGTGAAACACAAAGATACTCTCCTGGAACAAGATAATAGAAAGCTATGAGTCTCATATGATTTTCTATAATGCAAAGTGCACTGCATATTTCCTTACACTTCATACATTTTATTTGACCTCTACTCTGCACACATTGGTTCTCAACTTCTAAATGTTACCCTGTACATGTCACTACCATATTTAGGCCTAAATATCATTTTGACCAATACATTGCACATGCTATTAAAACTTATAAAACATATTTCTCCTCTGCAGACACAAAAATGCTTAACTAATCAAAAATGTATATATAATATAGTGGATATTTACATGACAAACGCCCAATACAAGGAGGTGACGCCTGATCATATCATTATTAATCAGCGTTCTTCTTTGCCAATGTCCGTTGATAATTCACTAAAGTTAACAACGCACATGTACTGTACTAAACTCTGCATCTTAACCGGTCTGATGGATTCCCTGGGCCCTGGACACCATAGAATTCCAGTTCCTGAGAGTACAAACCAGCATTCTACACATAGGGCCAGATCCAGAGCTACGCTGGCCCGCTGGCCATAAGTACGGCCAGCGTAGCTCTGTTGCACTTCCCCGTCACTCCCCCTGTGTGAGCGTAGTTACACACAGTTACGCTGGCTAAAGGCTACCCTAACTTCTGCCGGTGTAACTGGGTGTAACTACGCTCACACAGGAGCGTAATCTGACTAACCCAGTCTCCCTTCCTAATTGCCCTCCCTCCCCCCTGCCTAGCTTCCGTTACTACAGCGTTGTTACAGAGCTGCCCGCCCCTTTGTCCGTAACTACGTTGCAGTACGTTGTAGATACAGACTCCAGATCCATGGATTACGCTGGGCTAAATATGCCCGGCGCATGCGCAGAACACCATTTCTGCCGTTCTTACACAGCCGCCCGCCGTATTTATGGCGTAACTCTGGATCAGGCCCATAGTGTGGAGAAAGCAGACCATGGCCCAGCTCCAGCAGCACTGGAGTGACTTACCCCAACACTAGCCACACATCCTGCATGAGCTTCGATGGCAAATCCACAGACACAGACTAAATAGTAAGTACATATTTTGAAATGTGTTTTTTGTGTGCTTAACTTTTTCTACAGGTTGAAAACATTTATTTTAACACCAAAAATTGATTATCTTCTTTTACATTTTTTCCCAGTTTTAACAAAGCTTACGCATATTTAATTAAATTAAATTATTTACATAAAAAAAATTTTTTTATTATGTGCTCCTCATTTTACCAACTAATAAATAAACTGATAAATTTCCACATCCACATTAGTAAAAAAAAAACACTCTAAAAATGGGTTATTAGTCTACTCCTTCCCCCCATTTTCCATTGCTGAAGCCTTAGGGGGAAACAAGTGTGATTCCGTGTGTTAAGAGGTGTACACAACACTCAGAATCTCCAAATGATACTCAAATAAGAATAAAAGCTGATTTGGTGATGTTTATTTAAACAATAGATAACAACAATCCTATAAATTTTGTCTATTTCTTCTCATACTGGCAAATGGTGCTTAAAAATGAAAAAACAAGAAATAGGAACACTTCTAAGTACATAACCTCTTTTATTATAATCACTGTAGAGAAATATGACAATTCTAGTAAAATCTAGTTTGGTTTTAAAAGTACAATTACAAAAGTACTGTGCTGAAGATATAGGGGTTGATTCAGAGTATGACAGCAAGGTCAAACAGATGCAAGTGTGTATATGTTTCAGTGTGATGGGTGCAAAATAATTTTATTTCCTTTGCATACAGGAAAAACTTTCCATTTTCACATAGAACTTCAACTAACAGATCGTAGCATTTTATTTTTATCTGTAGATTATAGTTGCACTTGCAAACTTCAACTCTCAGCTCTAATTTTGATGTCACAGTTTAGATTTGCCCTCTTCTGCAGTTCAACAGGTTTTACTCAGGTCTGCACTTGCACTTGTTTTAACCAGTTATGATTTAATATATACTGTAGTACAACATATTTTTACATTTTAATATTGGCAAAATATAATTACAACTATTTTGGATATGTTACCAAGAAAATTACTTTTAAGTGCTAAGTACAATTCTAAATGAAATATTAGGTCATCAATACTATTTGTTGAGTAAAAAATGTGCTTGTTTCATTGTGAATTCTGTACCATCTGCCTCCTCTGTAAGCCTGAGCTCTGAGCAGTTCTCAGGGGAAATAGCTTTGGATAAGTTATTCAATTAGAAATGCATTATTGTCCGGCCACCTCAGAGAATTGAGTTGATGATGTTGTGATTACAACACTCTGCATTCTATACTACCCTGTGATTACAACACTCTGCATTCTATACTACCCTGTGATTACAACAGTCTGCATTCTATACTACCCTGTGATTACAACACTCTGCATTCTATACTACTCTGTGATTACAACACTCTGCATTCTATACTACTCTGTGATTATAACACTCTGCATTCTATACCACTCTGTTATTACAACACTCTGCATTCTATACTACCTTGTAATTACAACACTCTGCATTCTATACTACTCTGTGATTACAACACTCTGCATTCTATACCACTCTGTGATTACAACACTCTGCATTCTATACTACCCTGTGATTACAACACTCTGCATTCTATACTACTCTGTGATTACAACACTCTGCATTCTATACTACCCTGTGATTACAACACTCTGCATTCTATACTACCCTGTGATTACAACACTCTGCATTCTATACTACCCTGTGATTACAACACTCTGCATTCTATACTACCCTGTGATTACAACACTCTGCATTCTATACTACCCTGTGATTACAACACTCTGCATTCTATACTACCCTGTGATTACAACACTCTGCATTCTATACTACCCTGTGATTACAACACTCTGCATTCTATACTACCCTGTGATTACAACACTCTGCATTCTATACTACCCTGTGATTACAACACTCTGCATTCTATACTACTCTGTGATTATAACACTCTGCATTCTATACCACTCTGTTATTACAACACTCTGCATTCTATACTACCCTGTGATTACAACACTCTGCATTCTATACTACTCTGTGATTATAACACTCTGCATTCTATACCACTCTGTTATTACAACACTCTGCATTCTATACTACCCTGTGATTACAACACTCTGCATTCTATACTACTCTGTGATTATAACACTCTGCATTCTATACCACTCTGTTATTACAACACTCTGCATTCTATACTACCCTGTGATTACAACACTCTGCATTCTATACTACTCTGTGATTATAACACTCTGCATTCTATACCACTCTGTTATTACAACACTCTGCATTCTATACTACCCTGTGATTACAACACTCTGCATTCTATACTACTCTGTGATTATAACACTCTGCATTCTATACCACTCTGTTATTACAACACTCTGCATTCTATACTACCCTGTGATTACAACACTCTGCATTCTATACTACTCTGTGATTATAACACTCTGCATTCTATACCACTCTGTTATTACAACACTCTGCATTCTATACTACCCTGTGATTACAACACTCTGCATTCTATACTACTCTGTGATTATAACACTCTGCATTCTATACCACTCTGTTATTACAACACTCTGCATTCTATACTACCCTGTGATTACAACACTCTGCATTCTATACTACTCTGTGATTATAACACTCTGCATTCTATACCACTCTGTTATTACAACACTCTGCATTCTATACTACCCTGTGATTACAACACTCTGCATTCTATACTACTCTGTGATTATAACACTCTGCATTCTATACCACTCTGTTATTACAACACTCTGCATTCTATACTACCCTGTGATTACAACACTCTGCATTCTATACTACTCTGTGATTATAACACTCTGCATTCTATACCACTCTGTTATTACAACACTCTGCATTCTATACTACCCTGTGATTACAACACTCTGCATTCTATACTACTCTGTGATTATAACACTCTGCATTCTATACCACTCTGTTATTACAACACTCTGCATTCTATACTACCCTGTGATTACAACACTCTGCATTCTATACTACTCTGTGATTATAACACTCTGCATTCTATACCACTCTGTTATTACAACACTCTGCATTCTATACTACCCTGTGATTACAACACTCTGCATTCTATACTACTCTGTGATTATAACACTCTGCATTCTATACCACTCTGTTATTACAACACTCTGCATTCTATACTACCCTGTGATTACAACACTCTGCATTCTATACTACTCTGTGATTATAACACTCTGCATTCTATACCACTCTGTTATTACAACACTCTGCATTCTATACTACCCTGTGATTACAACACTCTGCATTCTATACTACTCTGTGATTATAACACTCTGCATTCTATACCACTCTGTTATTACAACACTCTGCATTCTATACTACCCTGTGATTACAACACTCTGCATTCTATACTACTCTGTGATTATAACACTCTGCATTCTATACCACTCTGTTCAGATAACACATTGAGTATGTATTGGAAGGCCAGGGTGATGATTTCTATGGACACTGACAACATGGCTCTTGTTTACCAGCTGTTTTCTTGTGTTGATTGGCGATGCCGTTTGGCCGTCACTTCCTGATATCGATGGGCTTCCGACCGGCAGCTGTGATGCGGACATGCTCTCATGTGGACTTGATTGGTGGCGGCATGGTAAATGTTAACTTTAAGCCTCGGCTTCCTTTGTATTGTGGTCAAAAGAATGTTCAATTCCACACTCAAATGATATTAGTCCCAACAGTAAGATAGTTGTAGTAGTTATAGATATTAAGATTTGTATCAAAACTTCAAAATATGTGGAAAAACATCCCTAAATGCAGAAGTAATGCAGATAATTAATGTAAAAAATAAAAATAAATTATGACTATTTAGTTCCAGCATGGATCAATGTATACTGTGTGTCTGTAAAAGGGGTTAGGTGAGTAGAAGTCAACTCCCTTACTTTACCACACACGGGCCAGCTTACACATTAGTGGACCATAGAACATGCATGTCAGACAGGGAGTACTGGGGGAGGGGCTGGTGGCACATGATGGGGAATACTGGGAGGGCTGGAGACATGATCAAAGTACTCGCTGCAGACATGATGACTTGACCACACCCCATTGGTTTGGCCACACCCACAATGGGTTGGCCACGCCCATTTCGCGTCGACACAAATAAAATGATACATAACTGGGAGGGGGCGCATCGAGATGCGTGGGGGTGCCAGTGGGAGGGCTAAGCTCTCGTCCCCCCCCCAAAAAAGAAAAAGTTGTGACACCCCTGTCCTGTGATTACAACTCTCTGCATTCTATACCACCTCATAGGCTGCTTGCCCTTTGCTGTCACACCTCAATAGCTTATTTGGTCAAAGTTGAACAACTGAAAACACAACTTGACTGGAAATCTTTAACTTTCAGAATGTTATTATTTAGCTTTTTCATATACAACCTCAGTTTGCTTTACATTTTACTATGACTTCTATAAATATTGTAATATAAGTATTGCCCAGTATTAATTTACTTCAATTCATTATGGAAATATGCAAAAGCATCAAATGAAAATGACATAAGGATAATGTTTCAAATCAAATAGGAATGTCCTTTTCGAAAGGGCCATTTTATACTAGCCAGTTCCAAACTGCCTCTCAAATCAATTGTTTCTACCTTGCCAAGGAGAAGCAATTGATAATCCCCAAGATAAAAATGCAGCAGCAAATGGTAAGTATTTATCTAACACCAACCCTAATCCTAATCCTTACCCTAACCCTACCCCTCCATTACCCCAACTCTAACATTCTCCTCCCCACAGCCTGATCCTAGGACTCCATTCCCCGCAGCCTGACTCTAAGGGCTATATTTACCAAGCTGCGGGAAAGCAAAAGTGGAGATTTTGCCAATAGCAACCAGTCAAATTCTAGCTCTTACTTTCCTATAATATTCTAGAAAATGTCATCTAGAATCTGATTATTCGCAATGGGCAACATCTCCACTTTTCCTATCCTGCAGCTTAGTAAATTTGGCCCTAAGATTCCCTTCCCTGTAGCCTAACCCTAAGAGTCCCCTACCCCCAGCGTAGCCATAAGACTCCCCTTAGACTCCATTGTAATACTAACCTGTCTGGTCTAGTGCAGCGGGAGTTAATAAAAGGGTAAGTATGGCAAAAAATTTATTTTGCATACTTACCCATTCATTAGTAAAACTTTCTAAACTGTAACATTTTCGAAATAGAGACAGACAAAAATGAGCTTTTTGCTGTCTGTATTTCGAAAATGAGCTTTCATTGCGGAGAATGCATCCTGTTTGTTTTATAGTTAAAGATAAATTGAAATAGCAAGCTAATTATTTTATGACTAAATGCAAAAATTCCCTAAATCAGTTTACAATGTGATATATGTACTAGTGAAATGTAAATTTAAATCTACATTTTCTCTGATTTTTACTTGAGTTCGGATCACAGATGGAGGGTATATAAAGTTTTTTTTAGCATTTTGGTCACCCCTGCTCTCCAATATAGGGTGTAGTATATTAGTAAGACAAACATTTTATTTGTCAGCAACAAAGTGGCAACAGGGTAAACAGATCGGCATTTTTCCTGAGGAGTGGGGACAGGGCGGAGGAGAGAGAGTGGGAGCAGGGACAAGGGTGAGGATTTTTTTTAAATACATTTAAAATAATTTTGCCATTCTTACAGCCAACGTTTTCATGTTGGCTGTATCATTGTTGAATGTGTTATTGTCGCCATATACCGGAACTGCTGATATTTTGGATCAAAAATGGTGGTCAGTTTTAGGATATAAACTGAATGATAAACCTATAATGCATATTTGCTTATAATTATAACATAAGTACTTGTAGAACTTCTACAACACAGATAAAAACATACTAAAAAACAATCAATTACCAGAGATAATATACTGTAGTATGATACTATAAAAAGAAAAAACACAATTTTTTTGTCAGTGGTATAAATGTGTTGCTTATTAGTGCACTGTTTTAAAATTAAGGGTGTTCACTGATGCCCGTGTTTTGGATTTGGTTTTAATTTTGGATCTGTATTATCTGTTTTAAATTATTTTTTTCACGTTCTCTATAATATTTAATATGAAACCAGAAATTTAATTTACATTTGGGTAAAAACGGTGGCAATCCCTGATCAGAAACTCTGATTTCCGAAATAGGGACATCCGAAAGTTCCGAAAATTTCAGAAGATCAGCATACTTACCCATTCCATTTTGGAAATGCCGCCGCAACCGCAGGACCCAGACCATGGGAAAGGTGAGTAACCTTTCCAGGGTTAGGGTCAGGCTGCGGGGAAGGGAGGATTAGGGTCAGGCTGCAGTGGAGGGAGGCTTAGGGTCAGGCTGCGGGAGATGGTGGCTTCAGGTCAGGCTGCGGGAGATGGTGGGTTAGGGTCAGGCTACAGGGAAGGGAGGGTTAGGGTCAGGCTGTGGGAAATGGACGGTTAGGTTTAGGGTAATGGAAGAGGAGGGTTAGAATTAGGGGAAGGGTAGGGATAGTTTTTTGCCTTACCTTTTGGAGCACCGTAAGTTCAGTGCTCCGTGGATCGATTGCTATGCCTCATCAAAGCATATGCAATCGAAATCCCAGCCAGGGAGAGAACGGCCCTATCGAAATAGGGCCGATCTTTCCGGGGACCCACACCCAGGTAAAAGGTATTTAAAACATGTACACTTACTCAAGGGTTAATGTAAAAATGTAAAATCACACAAATGTAACTGTCATTGCTATACATTTTTCCAAACCATTACATGAGGTTAAAGTTAGGTTAAAATATGGGTTAAAATAAATAACAAGAATGAAAAGGGACGTTACATGAGCTGTAAGAAATTCTTAAAACATCAGTCTACAGTGTCAAATATTGCCTACAATTCCCAAGGTATTTTTCAACCCCATAGCTGCACGTGCTATATATCTCTGCATAATCATACACCTAGTATGGTTCCCCTTTGGACCAAGCAAGAAAAAGACATTGCACATCATTTATTAACGTATATTAAATTGTTTCTGTGGTGCAAATACGCTTTTCAATGTAATTAGGTATTTGCACATAGTTACATACTATGCAGATGTGTGACGTATTTCCAGCACAGTTTTAGACTTAGGACCGGATTCACAGATCCGTGTTTACTAAGTGCGTGTTGTTACGCACGCGCATAGCAATGCAACACCCATGACACTCCCCTCGCACGGACCAGTTTTCGGTGACTTATGCCTCCATAGGCCACCCTTATCTCTATGTGTGTACTTACGCGAGTATGTTATTTAACGTTGTCAGTCTCCAGTCAGAAACTCTGACTTCCGAAATAGGGACATCCGAAAGCTCCTTTTCAGGTGTCCCTATTTTAAATACCGGGCAGTTTAGAATTTTTTTAGAATGGGTTAGTATGCCGATACTATGGGCATGCTCACCCATTCTTATTCGGAAATACCGCCGCCGCCAATATCCCGCCGCTACCGCCGGACCACCCGACCACAGGAAAGGTGAGTAACCTCTCCAGGGTGCGGGGGAGGGAGGGTTAGGGTCAGGCTGAGGGAGAGGGACATTTAGGGTCAGGCTGCAGGAGATGGAGGGTTAGGGTCAGGCTGCAAGGAAGGGAGAATTAGGGTCAGGCTGCGGGAGATGGTGGGTTAGGGTCAGGCTGTGGGGAAGGGAGGGTTAGGGTCAGGCTGCGGGGAAGGGAGAGTTAGGGTCAGGCTGTGGGAAAGGTAGGGTTAGGGTCAGGCTGAGAGGAAGGGAAGGTTAGGATTAGGGTTAGGGTAATGAGAGGGGAGGGTTAGGGTAAGAATTAGGGAAAGGAGTGGGGGACTATATTTTCTTACCTCGGTGCTCCGTGGATCGATTGCTATGATCCATGGATCGATGCTAGGCATATGCAATCGAAATCCCAGCCAGTTCACAACTGGCTGGGAGAAAACGGCCCTATCGAAATAGGGCCGTTCTAAGTGGGGACCCACACCCGTTATTTACATACGTGCGTATCTTACGATGGTTAGGTTCAGGCTGCGGGGAAGGGAGGGTTAGGGTCAGGCTGTGGGAAAGGTAGGGTTAGGGTCAGGCTGAGAGGAAGGGAAGGAAGACATCCACGCCCCTCCGTACGTATGTCCCTAAGTGTGATTCACAAGTACGTGCCTAAAATACTTACGTGTGTAAATACTACTTGCGTGGAAAAAGTTACTATGCATAGGCAGCTAATCCGCTCCTAAAAATACGCACACAACCCTACCCAAAAACATATCTGTGAACACGGTCCTTACTTACGTTATTGAGTGAAATTGCAACCTTATCCGGAACTGGAAGTATCTAGTAAATATGGCCGAATGTTGATATGGAGTACATGCATTATAAATAAGTTAAGTAGATATATCACGTATTTTGAGTTGATCTGAAATTGGGCCAGTGTATCAAAAAAATAAAATAAAGAAACCTGTAAAAAAATTGTGGTCAGGGAAACCGGAGGCGCCTTTGGTGTAATACTTTCTTTGTAAACAATTCAATAAAGTGCTCGTGCTTATAAGTTCATAGGTGAGGTAAATGGTGAGAATTAAAAGCGTACCAGATATTAGATGAAATGATGCACATACAAGGTATTTTTAGCTCTTGGTCAGGAGTCCTCTTATTGGTAGGAACCTCATTAAAGGGTATACCCAATAGGGAAAAAGCACATAAAAAGCAACCTAGTGCAGTATTTCCAAAAAGTTTAATGCATACAAAAATATAAAATATGCGTACATTAGACAGAATAAAAATAGGCTTATCTGAATATCTTATTCAGGATGTAAACACACCGCTCAGGTACCAATGCTCCAACTTGTTTCGTCCTTTGGATTTATCCTGTGGACTTAATAAGGGAGTTTATCAATCAAGAACTCACAACAGACTTTGGGGGTTTAAATACCTTAAAAACGCGCCGTTTCCTTTAATGGATCGCGCATGTGCAGTGCTTAGTAATGGAAAAGAGTACCTGGGCGCCATCTTTGAAAAGGGCAGTGATTAGTATATCTTTAAAATAATGCAGTTGGTTTATATAGCCCCAGACACAGTGGCCCAGATCCAGTGCTTGTGAGCAAATTCTCGCATGGCGGAGACGTAAAATCGCCTTTTAGTAAGTACTGTGCATGCGCACCATAGAAAATATGCACCGTAACGTAGTGTAAATGTGGACATATGGGCCATTCACGTATGTGTCGCGTAAATACTTACGTGTGGGCGTGCCAATTTAACGTTTTACAAAAATACGTCTGAAATACGTTATGTAGGCGGGGGTTTGTATTTAAAGTGTACAGTATAGGCGTTCTTAGCTGCGTAAATATGTGTTGCCCATACGTACGTGTGCGGATCACTGCGGTTACGTTGCCAAAAGTTAAGTTAGGGTTTGGAAAGCGTATCTTTGTCAAAATACGAACATTCAAGGGGTGTGACAAGGGGAGTGTATAGAAGGTACAGTGTAAACGTATTGCAAACGTAGTTCTGGATCTACCTCAGTGTCCCTATAGTGGGATCTAATGTGGCTTTTTGAGATTCCCCTAAAATGAGATATTATATAGGCACTTGCAGCAGCTAATGATTATAGCTGACGGACTGGACTTTGTGCGCATGTGCGGTGTCAATTGCGCAGTCCGTCAGCTATAATCATTAGCTGCGTCTGGACACTAGTTGTACTTTCAAATTAATTATTTTAGCATGACTTGTTTCATTCTCACTGGTAGCTGTCTCTAAGAACTGCCATGAACACCTCTTGCAGCAAATCACATCAGGGTCTTTGTTGAACACCAGAGGAGTGTCAGATTCTGTACCCTACTGTACAGCAGTTAGCATTAGTCCAAATGAAGGCATGCACAGTACCACTATATCCACATCGGAACGCAGTCACCTTTGGGAACCCTAGCTCTGAAAATACGGAATCTTGATTTTGATATTGCTTTCTTTGTACATACGTAAACAAAAATTCTTTCACATTCCCATTTCTCTGTCTTTTTTTCTCTCCCACTTCCACCCAAACTCATAATCATAAACCTAAATGATTAACTTCCGGCATTGCCTTACCTGTAGTCATTACATGAAAGGCTCGTTCACCATGAAGTGGACTCCTGTTTCCTGAGGCACTTTTCCCCAGAATAGCCCTATTGAAGGGTGAAAAGTGTGAGAATAAACCCTTATATGGACTCTCCACCACCTTGTAAAACATGCTAAATAATTTTACCTTTGGACTCAGCATCAATGCCGGTGTGATAGCTACCAAAAGACAAAGAGAACCTCGGAAGCACAGTAGAGCTCCCCATTGCATGCCTTACCAGTAAGATCATTTCTTTTATTTTCCTTGGAAATTCTTGCAGCCTCTGAACCACTTCATAGAAAAAATACTGTGCAAATTATATGGGCATACCATCTCTTCATTAAGACGCAGCGCTATCTTTCACATAGGGTAGCACAGCAGTCTCATTCGAGATGAACTCTACTACTAAGTTCTTACAATGGACAGGATCCTTATTTAATAACAACTGGCAGTTTCCATGTCAACATCTCCACTTTTCCAAACCCGCAGCTTAGTAAATCTGGCCCCTGGACTCTCATCTTAATATAAATGCATTTACTTTTGGTTTGCAATATCTTACTTATCATTACCCTGCATATTTTTGACACAATATCTACCTTTATTTATGCTGTATTATTTTTATTATTATTATTATTATTATTATTTATATTATTAATAATAAA
>WWET01002847.1:126050-141651 GCA_011038615.1 Limnodynastes dumerilii | reverse complement strand
TTTTCTGAAGAGCTGTTTTCTCCCAATCAGTTCTGAACTGGCTCTCAAATTGATTACTTTTGCCTTGCCAAGGAGAAGCAATTAATCATCCCCAGGACGAAGATGGGAAGTGAATGGTAAGTATTTATCTAACGCCAACACTTATCCTATTCCTTGACTTAACTCTTCCCTCCCATTACCCTAACCCTAAGCCTCTTCTCTAAGACTTCCCTCCCCAAGTCTAAGCCTAAGACTTCCTTCCCCACAGCTTGACCCTAAGACTCGCTTCTCCGCAGCCTAACCCTAAGACTCCCCTCCCAGCAGCCTAACTCTAAGACTCCTCCTACCCACAGCCTAACCCTAAAACTCCCCATAGACTCCTCGTAACCCTATAACTCCCATAGACCCCTGTTATACTCAGCTGTCTGATCTGGTGTGGTGGATCTGTGGTGGTGTTAAGTGTGTAGAGATAGTCGCCTTGTAGGCACTTACTCGAGTAGCTCGACTTCCGACCAGATCTGAGTGGACGGGAAACAGTGTACAATGCCGAGGGTGTCAACCCTATTCTCTCTCCTTGGATTCAACCTACGGTCAGCCTGAGTACAAACCTAGGAAGAGAGCTGGTTAGAACGCAGGTTCTAAACCTGTAACCACAAGGTGTAGTGTCCGAGTCCTCCCCTGGAGAGAAAGTCCCTCCGGTGGGGTGTTCTCGAGTATGGTCTGGCCAACGGAAAAGGTCTGAGCGCACACTTGGCAGGCCTTACTGGGCAAGCCGGTGCACCTAAACCCACCAGTGGAAAGGGCCCAAACAAATACACACACAAAAGTAATTTTACTCACCGAGATCTATGACTCCTCCCTCGGGCGATCCTGCAGCCACTGCCACCTGCAGAAAGGGAACACACAAACTGTCCTGCACCTCACTCACCTGCTCCCTTCAACGCCAAGTCGGCTCTCTCCGCAACACCTTCTATGACTACGAGAGAAACACTGTTAATTAAATCAACGAATACTGAGGAATGGTCATTTCACACAGAACTCAAGCCCAAGGGCCAACACTAGCCTAGGATAGGAAAAATAACAACGGTAACACAGTTAACTTTTTTAACCAGGTGCTGGGAGTATATTCAACAGCCACTAGTGAGAATTTCCTGTGCGCTGCAGGTTTGTGTAGTGACGTTCCGCCGGGTACTGCAGGGTATGATGGATAGATTGGAAGGGCACTATAGTGCAAGGAACCACCAACCGGTGACTAGTGGCCGGACAATGTGGCATATTTAGGATGTGCAGCCGCACTCCTCTCTCCTATTTCACAGGATTACGACACTGTTAAGATTTGAGTGTTAGCCCAGTCCCTTTTCTGCTCCAAAATCTGGCGAGCCAGGATTGGCTTGCCACGCTGTACATCCTTCGGGCTGTCCTCTGTGGTGTGGCGGGCTGGGATTGGTCCGGCGTGCCCTCCATCACCCGCTGCGGCCCTCCCAGCGAACTCTGGGAGACCGCAGCGTCACCGTCGCCAGCGGGTCCTGCGGCAGCCGGCACACTGGCTTCCCCGGCTGCCGGGTTACCCCGCATCTCCACAGTGGTGCGATTGGTCTGCAAATAAATGCATAAGTATGCACAGTGGCTTAATGAGTAGCACTTGTGTCTCACAGAACTGAGGTCATGAGTTTGAATTCCGGACTGGGCCTTATCTGTGTGGAGTTTGTATGTTCTCCCCGTGTTGTGTGGGTTTCCTCCGGGTGCTCCGGTTTGTTCCCACACGCCAAAAACATGCTGATAGGTTAATTGGCTGCTGAATAAATTAACCCTAATGTCTGTCTGTGTGTGTATGTATGTGTTAGGGACCTTAGAATGTAGCTCCAATGGGGCAGAGACTGATATGAATGTGAATTTTTCTCTGTAAAGCGCTACGTAATCTGATAGTGTTATATAAATACCAGTTAATAAATAAATAATAAATAAATAAAAAAAAATAAGTTTGTCATACTTACTTATTCATTAATAAAACTTTCTAATCAGTGCTATTTTTGAAATAAAGACAGACAAAAAATTAGCTTCCGGCTGTCTGTATTTTGGAAATAGCATTTTCGTTACGGAGAATGCATCCACTTCTTAATATCCAAACTGCCACTTCTAAAGTTCCACTTCTACCACTCATTTTGCTTATCCTTAGCAACTTTTCTTTATTTTTTTGTATTTTAATTATGCTGTTCTTAATAATAAAAA
Source organism: Limnodynastes dumerilii (assembly GCA_011038615.1). Classification (NCBI taxonomy): domain Eukaryota; kingdom Metazoa; phylum Chordata; class Amphibia; order Anura; family Limnodynastidae; genus Limnodynastes; species Limnodynastes dumerilii. The sequence goes on along the minus strand of WWET01002847.1, from coordinate 139,443 downwards.
ATATTTTACAGAAACAAAATAAAGCTGCAAAGATAACTAATGCAGCTTCACAAAAAAATCTTATTTCCTATAAATACAGAAATAAAAAAAAACAAAAAACGTGTTAATGACGATAATAATAATAATAATAATAATAATAATAATAATAGAGTAGTATAGGTGTATAAATCATATTATTGGTGTAATACTTTTATCATTTTATTGTGTTCCACACAGAAAATCAGATGCTAACCAAGGTCTATACAAACCTCTGTAGGTGTCCAGACACTCATAAGATGACACAGGCTGTTAAAAGTGTCAGTACATTTTATTGAGCTTGCCTGGAATGAGGTCTTGTACCAGCCTTTACTACCTTACAGCCATATATACAGAACATATCTTTCATCAGTTGCTGTAATTAAACAATTAGCATGTTCCACTGCAGCTTTATGATCTTTTATGTCTGAGCAGACTAAAGGATGGCATTAATGTATTGTAAATGCAATTTGTTTATTTAGGAAGTGTGAGAAGGGAAATTTTGTGTAGGGGAAATGAAGATGTTACAGATGTTACAGTTCATTTGCCTGCAAATTCTTGATCCCAGACTCTGGTATTTGTGACTTGTGTTATCATCCTTGGCCTTAGATCTAGTTAATAGCCTTTGTCCTGCAGTTGTAATTAGAATGGAGTGAAACACTTCGGCAAGGTTTAGGATTTTATGGATTTTGGCTGCTTTTGTGGGTTCTCAACACAGTTTATGAAGCGAAAAACAGGAAATTCATCACAAGAGTATATAGTAATGGACTTGCTAAGAACTGTTCTTTAAAAATTCACATTTGGATAAAAAATAACAGCTAACTGAAGGCATTGAAGGCATTATGTTAATAAACAACTTTAAAAATCTAATAAAATATTTTATATATTTTTACACTAAATTTTTAGTAAAAAAAAAAAAAAATGTACAAAACATAAATTAACTGAAAGAAGCCAATAGGGCAGTTTTTTTCCTCCGTGGATCAACAGCATTTAGTAATATACTGAAAACAAATGACATATCCTTCTTAAAGTTTTTAGTGTACTTTGCAATATAAATAGTTTTATTTTTCTATTTCTCACCCTATCTCTGTAGAACTCTTGATGTCATGGGTAGCATCATGTTACAGCAGAGGATAATACAAACACAGCAACACCTAATCTTACAGTATGACTTACTGCATTGACTTTTCATTAAAGCCACAGACCATTACTTTTTGCCTATATTATAAATATGTCAAACTGACATTGTACTCTGGCAGGGTTGTGTTGTGTTGTGTTGTGTTACACTCTGGTAGAAGCACAAGCTTCATGCATTCTATTAAAACCCCCTCATAATAATCCTGTATTTCTGAGAATTCCTTTGTAACATAGGTTATTAATATTATCAACATTTATTTATTTATTAACAGGTTTTTATATAGCGCCAACAGATTACATAGCGCTTTACAATTTTACCAGTCAGTATAAACAACACTGGGTAATAACAGACAGACTGGGTGGGTAAGAGGGCTCTGCTCACAGGCTTGCACTCTATAGGACAGTGGGTTTGATACATAAGGGCAAGTGCTTTATATCACACAATGGAACCAGCCAGGGTGTATGGTAAAAGTGCTCTCAGTGCTCTGTATGATCCAGCCACACAGCAGTGTTAGTAACAGAGATTAATGAATTTTAGAATAGAAAGAGAGAGTGTGCGGGTTTTGTTAATAATGTAAAAGAAAGGAAAAAGTGGTTGTTAATATAGTATGTACTATACAGTAAAGCTTAGGAAAGTTGAGTAATTTGATAAGCTTGTCTGAAGAGGTGAGTTTTAAGGGAGCACTTGAAAGCTTGCAGAGTAGTGGATAGCCTTAATGGGTGAGGAAGGTTATTCCAGAGAGTGGGTGCAGCCCAGGAGAAGTCCTGTAACTGGGAATCAGAGCATTTATGAAGTGCAGAAGAGAGAGTTGTAAATCTTGTGATGATCTGAAAGAACGAGCTGGAATATATCTTGAGACAAGGGAGGATATGTATGCAGGTGCAGTGTTGTTTATGGCTTTATAGGTGAGCAAGAGATTTTGTATCTGATTCTGTAATATAAAGGCAACCAATGTAGAGAATGACAGAGTGGACTAGCTCTAGATGAACGTTTTGCAAGGAAAATCAGTCTTGCTGCTGCATGCAATATAGACTGTAGAGGGATAATTTTGTATTGTTGGAGTCCAATAAGAAGGGCATTGCAGTAATCAATGCAGGAGATAATTAGTGCATGAATGAGAGTTTTAGCAGTGTCTTGTGAGATATTTTCAAATTCTGTAAATGTTTTTTAGGTGTATATAACAGGATTTATAAACAGATTGAATGTGGGGCATAGTAAAAAATCAGTCCAAAATCAAGTTTAACACCTAGGCAGCGAGCTTGGCAAGTATGAAATATTTTAGTGTTGTCAACAGATATAGAGAGACCGAGTGGGTGGCTCCTGTTGGCAGGAGGAAATATTAATAACTCTGTTTTTGATAGATTAAGTTTAAGATGGCGAGAGGACAGGATGAAATGGCAGAAAGACTTTCTGTTACGCGAGCCAGCACGGTGGGTGATATATCAGGGGTGGATAGGTAGATTTGTGTATCTTCCTTGATTTCAAAATCTTAAATAACACCACAAGAGAGATCATATATAAACTCCAGCCAAACGGTCAAATAATTTAAGGAAGTGGACACATAACATACTATAAAACACTTGGAAACAGAAGGGAATGCATTAAGGCTCTATTTACTAAACCTTGATAACTTAATTTTTTATGTGATATTTGACTTTTTCATGTCAAAATTGATCAATACTTACCAAGTGATGATCGTCATGGACAACTACTGTTTCCCTGATGATCTTTACTAATAACACAAGTGATTGTCGGCTCATTCTGTGTCACCCCTTTCCAAAAGTAAAAAGAATTCCATTTAAAGATGATGGACCTGATTCAGACTTTAGTTACTTTCCAAGTGCACTCCCATGACCCTTCCCTCTTGTGAGCGAACTTTAGCTGCCATGTCCATAAGCCTGGCTTAACTTTCGTGGCCTGATGTACGGAACTCTGAACATATGGAAGCCAGCTCTGTACATTCAGTGTTCCAATACATAATATCTGGTGTGCTCATGTGAAGTGCGCTTGCAAAGCCTAACAAAAGCAACGGTTTGCGTAAATCAGCTGTAATGATTAATTTCCGGTGTTCTTGAGTCAATCCCCATTCATTCAACTCTAGCCTCTATCACTCCCACTATACACAATTAGATTGATAAATAAATTAATTAATAATTTATAATTAATAAAAGTATTTTACAAATATATAATTTTACATATTTTTTTTTACGCATTTTTTCTGGCACATGCCATGTTAAAAACTGTTCAAATATGCTAAAACTTGCTATATACTAAATAAGTACTTTAGTAATTTCTTAAGCCTCAGTGTGTCATCACTGCTCTTTTCTGTGTTTACTACATATTAAAATAAACTTTATTGCATAAATTGTTCTGAAGCTTATTTTAAACCTAGAGCCTACAGTTTGTTCCTCTAGGAACCCAAGATCTTTCTTTAATCAATTAACCAATATATTTCAGGCTGTACAGTGCCATAAAAATGTTGACTTCATTCATCTTCTAGAAACTGAAAATGGAGTTAAAAGGTGCATAAATTCATAAATCCTAGCATAAATATTTTAGATTTAGTATTTTTCTTGTCTTTCATCATTAAAAGCACATGTAAACACTAATAAAAGCAAGCTATAAGTTAAGAAAACTATAAATATATAGAAGCTGTGGTTTTAATAAGCAAACTTACACCTCGTCACTTTCTTAGCACTTGATAAACGATGTGGTAAAATAAGAACCCCCTGTGATGGAATTTACTAGGAAAACATTCTTTTTAAGTTGATTTATTGCTCTTTAATAAAGTGAACTTAATCTGGTCTGCCACAGGGTCCCAGAATTTATCTTTAATTGAATGAAATGGTTTATTCACTAAGAGTTGAATATTAATATGTATGTCAATATGTGCATCCTTTTATTTTGTTTGGGTTGTAGCATAAATACCTTCAGATTAAAAGACAAACTAAAAATGAAGGTCATTTAAAATAGGGCTTATAGTGTTCAGTCACCAGTATGATGATTGTAATGTTGAGAACAAAATAATTATCACTAGACATAGGATTATATGCACTATCAAAATGCCAAAACATGCATGCAAATATGCACTAAAAAAGGGCGAAATATGCACAATCAAAATACTATTTACTATTAGAATTAACGTTTATTTTCACAATATATGGGAAGCAGTACTCACATGTTGATCGATCTGGTATTTTTTTGATGAAGGTATTCGCTTGTCACAAACCTTGCAGAATATCACAGTGCCATCAGTGGTAAATTGGCCTGGGTCATTTTTTATCCAAGATTCCATTAAAGTCTGGGTATTTTTTTTCACTGGCGGCATTATTTCAACAAAAATAAGATTTTCATAGGTTAACAAACACAGCGAGCAATTGAATGACAAACAACTGAATTGCGTGAAGCAACGAGTGCCGTACTCCCTTCCCCCTACGCGTGCCGCATCCCGCCAACGCTTTCGCCTAGCGCGAGCCAGCAGATCGGGTTCAGTGCGATTGCCGAGTGCGTTTGAGGCACACGTCACTAGCTGCGGCCCGTCACCGTTCCCGCGTAATACAACACGCCTAACACATATAACTACTGAAATAAGCACTGTCACTGAAAAAGTACTAAAATATGCAATAACGCTATAAAAATAGCGTTTTATGCATTTGCATATGCAAACATGCAAATGCATATAATCCTATGTCTAGTTATCACCATAAATTGACTGTTTCATTGGCAAAAAAATAAATATAAAATACATGGAGAATGATAATGTCTACAAGGGTAGCAGTTCAAAATGATGGCACAGGTATCAACATTTATACTTCCCTTTGTAACCACTTCTGTCCCACTGATGCATCTGCTACTTGTATCTCTGTCCAGCTGCTTGTTGGCGGCTCCTATCACACTGTCCCCGCTCCTGTCCGGACGATTTGTTAATCCTGTCTGCCATTTAGTGCCAACAGGATACCTTTAGATCTTACAACCACCTGCCTTCCATATAATATCAGATCCGGATCCAGATGTCCACATCTGGACTTGTCCGTTGGAACGAGAGAGGGGAGTGAACTACCCTCTCTCGTTTGGAACAAGTGTGACTTACACTGCCATAAGCCAGCCTTAAGTCACACTTGCAGATCAGCGGAAACCTCCCCCACTGCACAATTTACATGCTTCTCCCAGAACACCTTGGCAGGCAAAGGGGAAGCACAGCCCCTTCCCACGTAAATACCAGAGCTAAGTTCCACACGATGGTACCAGATCTGGATCTGGTCCACCATTTGGATTAGTAACAAATGAACTTTACATTTTTTTTTTTGGAGGAGGCAGAATTTGAACTTTCTTCAGACTTTGAGAAGATGAAATTTTACAAACAGTTTTTGATTATATGTGGTTCTTCCTGAATGAGAGGGCTCCCACAAATTCTACTTCTAATGATGTGATTACTGTAATTTGTGTTGTAGATATAAAGGTAAGAGTGACAAGCCTGCTTTCTGCATGAAGTGCTTGTTGCTCAATCTGCCTTATGACACAAAAGGACACAACAAGGATTCCGATGCATGCGGCTGCTTTACATGACAAATTGTTTCTAGACACTAGTGATAGAGATTCCTGATTAGAAACATTAATACTCTTAAATACTAGAAAGAAAGTTTGCGCAGAATCCAGAATGTGTCATTTTAAATATTTACATTGATAGTTAATATTATATCTAAACTACAATTAAGCTTTTTATAAAAATAATATTGAAAAAGAATAGAATGCAGTTTCATGTTGTGAAACTTTCAATGTTTTAAATTCTAATATAAGCGGTGTGTAGAAATGACGTGTAGTTTGCAGGGAGTAGCGAGGGTAAAGCTGGTGGAACAAAGGGGAGCCACAGAGCACATCCAAGTGCCATATCCAGATCCCTAATACATTAGTATTACATTTGGGATATAAGGTGTCTGAAATGGCACTGAACCGTACTGTACAAGTAGGGAATATCATGGGTAAGGGAAACAGGAAGATGTATGTGTAATGGAGGGGGTGGGGTAGCGAGTGATATGTGTAATGTAAAAGGGACAGGGAGGGAGATGTGTAAATGTAAGGGGGACAGGGTAAAACCATCTGTATGTAGAGAGGCAGGAGTGTATTGGACGGCAGGTCATTAGGGGGAAGAAACCAAAAGGCAGATGGAAGGGAAATATGTAATGGGGGGGGAGATGTGTAATGGCAGCTATCTTCTTTTTCTCCATATACTTTCAGTGCAGTAAGAATCAATGTAAGGCACAAAGAGAAGAACCCAACAATCAATATCCATTTAAGTAAAAACAACAGTTCCTTTTAGCCAGCAAATATCAGGGAACATAATCACTCCGCTCCTTGGCCCACTACACTACAGGAGGATGGGGTTAGTGGGCGCCATAGCATTCACTTGATCCGGGTGCCATTAATCCATGCTACACCTCTGGTCATTTGGAGAGCTTCAGATGTGTGCTGATGGATATACACACTGACAATTGAAATAGCAGGAAATGATAGAACTTACTACCATATATTGATGGAAGAAAATGTATGAAACTCCTGTTAATGCCTTTGCTGTATCTGTTGTGTTAGACGTTTAAATAAAACAACCCAAAAGTTCAAATTAGTGAAAGGGGTTATATGAAAGTAGTAGTGTAATAAGTTTTTGTTGTGGTTTCCTTTATGTATACAGGAATGTCTATGTCGGATAAATAGCTGCTATAGAACAACATGAAAAGCTTTTAACTACAGCCTGATAACGTATTCAATTTTGCATGACAAATATAAACCAATACAAAGCGTAAGAGGCATAATAAATGTGTAGTAACAATTTGGTCACATTCAGTTTTTGACTTTTTGACCTTACAACAACAGTGGCTTTTTATAAATCAATTAGAAATGAATGTTTAGCTTAACTAGTGTGCCAATATGTGAGTAATTTATAGCAGATTTGAGTTTAATTGTAGCTTTACCATGTGTAGTGTACTATCCCGTTGAGCAGACAATGTTGGTGTTTACTGCCAAGAAATTCAGCTTGTAATTAAGCAATACATAACTTTGATTCCATACTCGGTTGGAGGTTTCATTTTGGCGTCTCTCTTCGATTCTTGGGGTCACTAGTTTAAGCTCCCATACTGGCTGCACAGTGTAGCTAATTAAAGCTGGGAGGTTTCATTACATGCACATAGATGTGCTTGTAGCGTTTTATAACCACAATTACCATATAACAATCTGCAATCTGAAAATCTAGTTCAGATGAGTGCTTGTAAGAGAGCCGTAAGACAGAACTAAGAGGCCATTTCAAACAGAGGGGCTGAGCCACGGTGATGGTGACTGCACAAAAAGGAGCAAATCTGCACCTGGGTAATACCATGGCCAAATCAGCCAGAATTTTCTCTGCATGTAAATTAGTCTGCGCCCCTCACATTACAACATGGTTTGTCCAGAAGTTTATTTGTACTTTTTTTTTTTTTTCAAATAAATTTTATTGGAAGGAGCACAATAGCATATTATAGACATTTTCCATAATAGTGCGCAACACATGCCATAATCATTGAAAGAGCATGTCTAGCATATGCAGTAGTCAGACATCAAATAACTTTCTACATTTTTATAAACTTTTATATAGAAAGATTTAAAGAAATAGGGAAAAGGAAAAGAGAAAAGAGAAAGAAGACGGGTGGCCAACCGTCAGAAAGAAGAAAATAGGGAAAAGATAGGGGGAGAAAGCAAGAGTTACTCTGACTGCAAAAAATGGGAAGAGAAGCTCCAAAATGGGAGGCCCACGGTTCCCATATTTTATTAAAAGATTTTGTTTTATCATACAAAATACAAGTCATAAACTCCATTTTATATACGTACCAGATCTTATCAAGCACGGTCTGCAATGTAGGCACTGTGGGATGGCGCCACTCCGACGCTATCAAACATGTGACTGCAGAAGTAATGTGAAGAATTAACCTGTTCTGCCACTTAGTCGCTCCCGGAACCCCCAATGGAAGTAAGAAGTATTGTGGAGAGAAGGGAACATTAATTTGAAGTAATGTAGAAATAAATTCTTGTATTTTAACCCAGAGTGCTTTGATCTTGGGGCATGGCCACCAAGATCTTGGGGCACGACCACCAAATATGAATGTAGGTCCCAGTACCTACGCCACATCTCCAACAGATGTCCGAAGTTGAGGAAGAAAACTTAGCTAGCCTAGCTGGGACAAGGTGCCATCGGAGTAGCAGTTTGTATCTGTTTTCTTTTATACGGGTGCAAATGGAGGTGGAGGCAATTGAATCTCTCACCTCTTCCCATTCCTCTGAGTCCAGGGGGCTCCCAAAATCTCTGTTCCAGGCAGATTCATGTACATCGGCTGCCTCCGAGGCATTTGGAGTCAGCATTAAATATAATTCGGAAATTAGGCCTTTAAATGTAGAGCGTTTCCTACAAAGGTTTTCAAATTGTGAAAGTTTTCGGGCATCTATCACCGATTTAACCGATGTATAAAAATGCATGATTTGCAAGTACTGATAAAAGCATTTGTTTGGGATCATGAAAGCCTCCCTCAGATCAGAGAAAGATGGGAACACCGGACCTGTAATCAGGTCATTTAAATAATATATACCCTTTGCTATCCAAGCTCCAAAGGCCGCGGGGTTGCATCCGGGAGGAAATTTGGGGTTGTTATAGAGGGGGATAATGGGACTAGGCAGAGCAGAAAGCTGGTACGACGTCTCACACTGTCCCAGAGGGTCATATAGTGATTAGTAACTGGGTAAAGAGAAACCCCAAGAGGGCGTGCCGATTTGGCTAGCCAAAACAGTAAGGCCATAGAGGTTATCCCACAATACTGTGCTTCAATGGACGGCCATACCCGGGTAGTTCCAGAGGAGCACCATAATACACATTGGGCAAGATGAGCGGCTATATAGTAACGACGGAAATCTGGCAAGCCAAGACCCCCTCCTCTTGTTGTCCTGTGCATAATTTTCAGGCGAACTTGCGGACGTTTGCCCCTCCACACAAATCTATTAATATGAAATTGTAATGACTTGAAAACATGTAACGGAACTTGGACCGGAAGGGCCTGAAAAAGGTACAACAGTCTGGGGAGAATATTCATTTTTATGGACACAATACGGCCCATCCATGATATTATTAACGGATACCATCATCCTAAATCATTTTTTATTTGGGTAAGAATTGGTGGATAATTGGTTTGGTAAAGTTGACTATAGTTCTTAGTTAAATAAATCCCGAGATATTTAATTTTTTTCCGATTCCAAATAAAAGGGAAGAATTGTTCAAGATCATGGCGCAGCTCAGGAGATAAATAAAAGTCCAAGACTTCAGTTTTTTTGTGGGTTAATTTTATAACCAGAATATCTACCATAGTCACTTATCTCTGCTAATACCGCCGGAAGAGAAGAAGAAGGGTTACTTAAGGATAACAGGATGTCATCCGCATATAGAGCAATCGTATGGTCTGATTGTCCCACTGATACCCCAGAAATGGCCGTATTAGAGCGAATTCGTATGGGTAAGGGCTCGATTATTAACGCAAAAATTAGGGGGGATAACGGACAGCCCTGCCTAGTCCCATTAGAAATAGCGAACGGGGTAGAGGACACTCCGTTTACTGTAGCTGAAGGGGAGTCATAGAGAGCTAGTACGCCTTGCAGGAATCAACCTGAGAATCCCATCGACCTAAGGACCCCTTGTAAGAAGGGCCTGGAAACTCGGTCAAAAGCCTTTTCCGCGTCTAAGGCCATAAGCAGCGCAGGGGATTTTTGAGCCTGCATGGAATGGATCAGATCTACTGCTCGCCTGGTATTATCCAGTGCTTGACGTCCCAATACAAACCCAGTCTGGTCAGGGTGAATCAAATGGGGGAGGAGCGGGGTCAAGCGTAAGGCCAAAACCTTTGCAAAGAGTCTCAGGTCCACATTTAACAGGGAAATTGGCCTATAATTGCCACACAATGACGGGTTCTTTCCCTCTTTTGGGAGAACAATAATATTAGCTAGTGTGGACTCTTGGGCAAATCGGGATCCATTTAAAATAGCGTTGAAATAACAGACCAGAGGAGGAGCTAAGATGGTAGCGTATTTTTTATAATAATTGGTGGTTAAGCCATCCGGGCCTGGAGCCGAAGAAGCTCTCATGGATTTAATAGCCAGCATAAGCTCTTCTACAGTAATTTCCCTGTCAAGAGTTGTTTGTTGAATGGGAGATAGAGAGGGAAGATGTAAAGAAGCAATATATGTATGCAAATCAGTGGCCAGTTGAGCAGGTTCGGGTTGGTCATCCTGTAGATTATATAGAGAGCTATAAAATTCTCAAAAAATCTGAGCCATCTGTGCTGGGTCAAAGGTAGGAGGAGAATCAGGGGAGATCTTCAACTCATTGATCATGCTTAAGGCTAGTTTATCACGCAATTTGTTGGCCAATAAGGTATCTGCTTTATCAGTTTTGTCATAAAATTTTTGGTGTTATTTGTACTTTTTTTGTAGTTACATCAAACTCTGGATCAGCCACAGAGAGTGTGACAAATATTATAATAAAGTAATATACTTTTATCTATTAACAGGTTTTTATAAAGCGCCATCAGATTACATAGCTGCTTTACACTTCACTCCCTGCCCAACTAGAGCTACATTCTAAGTCCTCTAACACATAGGGCCGGATCCTGATCTATGGGCACCTTATGGGCGCGCAAGGTCATTGCGACTGAATGCATAGTGGGGAGTGCTCGCCCCGTTAAAAAGTTCTAGATCTGGACACTTATGTGTCCAGATTCCCACCTCAACTTTTAGCACTAGGCACTAGCACTTTTATGACCAGGCTTCCCCCACCCCGTCCCCTCATTTACATGTGTATCTCTCTGCCTTTGCAGCAGAGATACGACCGCCGTAAAGGAGGGGGCATCGTAAGAAGGCTGTGCGCTTGCACACAACCTGTAAGACAGAGAAATTACGTATGTGCCGTATGTAATTCCCCTGTCGTATGGATCCGAGGATTGGGCCCATAGATACATACACACTAGGGTCTGCAGCTAATTATTCTACCAGTATATTTTTTGGTGGAGCACAATGCACACTTTATACCCCTGTATGCCTTCATCCATCCTGTACTACTCTTTTATGTACAATTCTATATTACGCAGCACAGAGTTGCATGCAGAATATTTAGGGTAGAATCCACTATATGCGCATAGGAGAGCAGGGGTAGTGCTCTGTTCTGTGTGCAGTATTATGGATCAGAATTTCCTTTTAAATCTGGGTCAGACCCTTTATGTGAAAACTGGGCATAATATTAGAGGTAGGTGATGAAGAGATATAAATCACTGCACTTAGTTCCATAGGAGTTTGGTGTTGGACAACCAGTAAGGGAGCTGGTAATTAATGTGACAAGGAGTAAGAATTAGAGGTCAAAGACAGATGTGTCCCATCCAGATCTCTATCCAGCCATAACCTGGAATGCACAAAGCTATGTTGGTCCTTATTACTAGGTCACCAGTCCTTCCAAATAGGCTTCAGAGCCATTAACATTCCTTACAGCAACATCATAGTCAGCATACACAGTTATATTGTGATATAAAGTAGGGATTGTGTGTGGCTTATTAGTTATAGTGTGCACCAGTTCTATAATGAGCATTGGACTTAGTAATGACAGGGAATTTATGCAGACCACTTGTGTAAGTACCCTGTGCATTCCTAGTGTGCATATGTCTGGAGGCCTTGAGTACCTACCTGGGGAGGGTACATAACATTTAAGGTAGGATTTGCAGCATGGAAGGTCTGTGTGTGCGAGGAGTGTATTACCCTCATACAGATAGACATCCGGATCCCATGCACAGAAGTCTATTCCATTCTCTGCATGCAACTGTTACAAAATCAGGATCCAGTCCATTGTGAGCAAATATCATTAAGTCCCATTATGGTCACTGACCCGCACCTAACTCATCCGTCCTGCCCCTATCCCGCCCCCCGTTTTTAGGTACCTTATGGCACTTTGAGTGCCATAGGGCTACCTTAACTATCCGTGCAATGTCCACATGGACATTGCCTCTCCCTGCCTCCCCCCACCCTCCCTGGCTAATCTAAATCCCTCCCCCTTCTACCTAATCACTCCCTGAGGCGGCATTACTCTGCCTCTTTCTACTTAAAATATTCCGGCAGTCTTTAAAGAGCGCACAGAGACACTCTACATACTAGACACATGTGTAATAGGTCACCTTCTTAGGTTTGATTACAGTCCTCCGTAAGGACCGGATCCAGGTCCCTGCATGCTTTCCGTACATGTGGGGATCTGGCATTACGCATGAGAGAGCGGACTGAATTCCTCCTGTAACTCCCCTCTTTTGTGCGGGCTTTATAGCAGTCACGCTGCCATAAGACTACCTTATGTTAATCGTTCGGGTCAGGGGTACGACCGCTGATCCATGCTTGTCCCCTAAACCTAGCTCCATAATGTATCATTTGAATCTCCCCCTGCTCATATTTGTGCAAGAGGAGGGGAAGAGCCGCCCCATCGGACAGAGCAACTATCAGACGGAACTAAGTTTCATACAATAGAATTTACTATAGTAAAACAATAGTAACATCTGGAGGTACATATAATGGTGTAGATCCAGAACTACGCCCGTCTTCCATAGACGGACGTAATTCAATGAACAATAGCTACTGCGCATGCGTAGTAGCTATTGTACGTAATCTGCGTATCGTTTCGATATGTTGATTGCGTATATGCGGTCTTTTAGAAGCAATATGCAGATTACGTACAATAGCTACTACGCATGCGCAGTAGCTATTGTTCATTGAATTACGTCCGTCTATGGAATACGGACGTAGTTCTGGATCCGGCCCAATGTTTGCACTTTCTTTTTGTGCAAATATTACACTATGAGCCAGATTTACTAAGCTGCGGGTTTGGTAAAGTGGAGATGTTGCCTATAGCAACCAATCAGATTCTAGCTCTCACTTACCTATTACATACTAGAAAATGTCAGCTAGAATCTGATTGGTTGCTATGGCCAACATCTCCACTTTTAAAAACTTGCAGCTTAGTATATATATATTCACACCTAAGAAGCAGGCGCGGAGCCTTAGTTAAGGACGTACTATGCATGTGTATAGGTCCTTTGCGCAATCTAAGTACCAGTTCGATATTTTAAGTAGTAAGAGGCGGCATAATGCCACCTCGGGCAGTGTTTAGATAAAGTGAGAGAGAGGGATTTAGATTAGGCCGGGAAGGAT
>WWET01002847.1:106239-120012 GCA_011038615.1 Limnodynastes dumerilii | reverse complement strand
CGCAGCCTTCCCCCAAACCCCCCCCCAGCCCAACGCTAAGTCACCGGAGAGGGTTACTCACCTCTCTAGTGGTCTAATCCGGTGGCGGCACTGGCGGCTTTTCCGAAAATGAATGGGTGAGTATGCAGATTTTCGTCTGTCCCTATTTCGCAATGTGAAGTATCGTTGTGGGGACTTGCAACGCCACCCTATGAAAGACAATTTTAAGCATTCAATCATGCTTACTCGTACACCCTGAACATGACAGCAGCTAAATGCATAGTTGGTTGATATCCACCCTACCTAGCATGTCCTTGTTAATATCCTTTTGATGGTTCAACCACCTTCTCACCAAAACAGATGCCTTCTACCAGGTCTGGACCAATTTGTACTATCTCTCTTTTCCATCTTCAGAAGACCCTCTCTTGATATAATCTCCAACCTACTCTACATCTGCATCTCTTTCTTTCTACTGTCCCTCCCTTTCTGTCCCCTCCAAGTGGTAATGCTCTCTGCTACCCTCTACCTCCATATTTCTTAGTTGTCTACCACTTATGTTTTTTTTTGTACCATTTATATTGCATATCTATTAAATTGTAAAGAAAAATAAAGTGCATTTGCAGACTGCTTTACCAGTAGGGACCATGACAGAGATAATTGTAGGCTTCATGTGCGTAGAAGGAAATAGAGGGGATATAGTGTAATACGCACATATAATGTTCCCCCCTCCTCTCATAGAATCCTACTCACACTTTTTCTGTCTTTATTTTAGGCACGTCTGCAGGGTCTTTTTTTTTTCCTCCTTCGTTTTCCTCTCCTCTCGATGATGTACTCCCAATGTCCGTATATATGGGGGAAGAGATACAATCGTGCAGTATGTTCTAGTCAATGCAAATCATCACTAATAGTACTACTCACAAATTTTGTCTCTTGCAGGTTTGCATGTAATCCCGTTGCTTCAGTCCGTGGTCCTCGTCGATGTCTCTCCCAAGCAATCAGTCTCCTCCCTCCTCGCCGGCAAGCAGAGCTCAGGGAGAAATAAAAGATTGGGGCACGAGGACCCTTGTGAAGCCTGTAGGCACCGGGACCAACCCCTCGCCTGCCCAGTCTATTCTGCTCACCTGTAGCCTGTCTTGGCTTTATAGCATAACATATATGTCTCTCTTCAACAGGGACTCCACGAGGTTTGTTTTAAACATAATCACCCAACTTTTTATTATCTTCAGTTTTCCAACAATATACAATAAAATCTTCAATAAAAATCTTCTAAAAACAATCTACTTATTTTTTCATTCTGCTATTAACATACCAGGGCAGACATAGTATTTAACTGAGTTATAGAACAGATCAGCATTATAATTATGGGCCCAAAAATAGTGCTGCTAACAGATAAAGTACTCACTACCACTGGAGTTAGGCAGAACAGTATACCACCAGAACATACTGCACGATTGTATATCTCTTCCCCCGTATATATGGACGTTGGGAGTACATCATCGAGAGGAGAGGAAAACAAAGGAGGAAAAAAAAAGACCCTGCAGACGTGCCTAAAATAAAGACAGAAAAAGTGTGAGTAGGATTCTATCAGAGGAGGGGAGAACATTATATGTGCGTATTACATCATATTACATATCCTCTCTATTTCCTTCTACGCACATGAGGAATGACGGAGAAGCGAGGACTTGAACATATTGGAGCAAGAGTCTACCGCAGGAAGCAATCCCTGGAAAAAGAAGGAAGGACTGTATCGGGACATTTCTGGACCAGAGACTCTGAGTGAGCCGTTTTATTCTAATCTAAAAGCGCTGTTGTATAACCCCAGAGCAGATTTCCTTTATTGTCTATATCTAGAGGCCTTAGGTGTTCTAGTTGTGCAGAGGGACGGAGTGAAAAACGTCCTTCCTTTTGGGGGGACACTGCTGCTTATAGTATAGGAGCGCAAGAAGTGGTGGTATATCGTTTATTATAATTGTAGGCCTGAAAGAATGACTTTTGGCTGAATATTAGAGATCTCTTTATTTTGTTTGTTTTTATTATTAACATTGCAAGTTCTTGCTCCTGAGAAAAATATCTTCTAGGCCCACAAAATAAATAAACAGGAATATATATAGTAACAAGTAGCTTTAGGAAGTTTCCTCTGGGTCTTAAAAGTAAAAAGCAAGTTTAGATTTTACATTAGGTGTCAATGTATGTGGAATATACAGCGCATTGATAAATAATGTTTACCATATAACTGTCTTAACTGGTGCAACAGTTTTAGGACATAAAGTATACACTATTGTTTTGCAAAATATTAGAGGACTTGCCATTAGAAATTGTGCGAATACAAAGAACTAAAACAGATCCAAAGTTCCATAGCAAACAATATAAAACACTATACAGTATATCAGCACACACATAATAAGAAGATATAGTTCACAACAGGGCTCGAAGTGAGGGGTATTCGGGGATATGCCATACCATCACTTCTCCCACTGGTTTAATTGAAAAGCTATAAATCTCCATTAACTTCTATTATTTCTATATTTTCATACCGCCACTTCTAAATGTCCATATTCCAAAATTCCACTTCAACCACTGGTTCACAATATAATATATTGGGTTAAACTCAACTGTTCAATCGGCTTAAGTCAATTAACAAAAAATATCTTTTTTTAAGAGGCAATATACAAAGTAAACGCTTTTGTTATGAACTGTTCCTCCATTGTGTTTATGTTCTTGAAGCATACAATGTTCCAATTTAATTGTAATCCATCACCTAGAGTTGACATAAAACATTTTTTCCACTTATTATATTCAGCTATTGCTGGATGTAAACCACAAATTTTGAACAGAGAGTCATTTAAGGATTACATCTTCATGTATGTAAATATACGAATGATACAATTACCTTTAATAATTTATTCATAGCCTGTGACAGGTCAGCCTATGAAAGATGTAATGATCTCAAAGATTACTGTATATTATCCATAATCTGATGGTTATTAAGTTTTATTTTAGATTAAATCTAGTAATGAGTAATAGATTAATATTGCAAAATTTATAGAGGATATTCAATTTTGCAAATAGTTGCTTCATACCAATTTCTGTCTATTATAGTAACCATCAGGGAACTAGAACTTAAGATGTCATTAGGCCACCAATAACCAGTGTAAATAACTTTAGTCTCTACTGATAGAACCTTCTCCATATAGATAACCCCTCAAGTCAACAGGTAAAATATTCTATAGACTGTACCAATACCTTTAAGTAGGCAAGATTAACCCAGATGCCTGAAATCATTCATGTATAGTGTATAATAGTAGGTTTGTTACAAGCTCAGCAGATCCTTGAGTTAAGTAAGCTACACATAGCCAAACTTGAGCTAAATCACATTAGACTGGATGCACAGCTAAGTACAATAGTCCACTCACACACACATGTGCCCTGCAGATGTTCTCCAAGGTCTATAACAAAAATTCTATCGTACAGAATGGGATTTACTAAGAAAGAGGCTGGGCTTCCCCTCTGCCTGCCAAGGTGGCCAGAGGAAGTATTATAATTGTAGTGTTGGTTAGATTACTCACTTACGAGCAGGTCGTTGGCTGGACGGACCGCTGATCAGCACGTGACTTAAGGCTGCCTTATGGAAGCGTAAGTCCCACATTTTACACACGAGAGAGGGAGAAGTTACTTTTCGGATGTCCCTATTTCGAATACCGCCCAGTTTATAATTTTTTTTCAGACTCGACATACTCACCCATTCTGATTCAGAAACACCACCGCTATCCCACCACTGCCTCTACCGCAGGACCACAGGGAAAGGTGAGTAACCTCTCCAGGGTGCAGGGAAGGGAGGGTTAGGGTCAGGCTGCAGGGGAGTTAGGGTTAGGTTCAGGCTGCGGGAGATGGAGGGTTAGGGTCAGGCTGCAGGGAAGGGAGGGTTAGGGTCAGGCTGCAGGGAAGGCAAGCTTAGGGTTAGGGTAATGAGAGGGGGTGGTTAACAGGGACATGGAATGTTTTCACTGTGAGACTTAAAATGGACCATTCATGGGTAAAGAAGACATTCAGGGCCCGATTCAATTAGCTGCAATGACAGGAGAAAGCTTGCAATTCGTTTTTCTCTTCATATACGGTATGAAATATAAGCACATTTTTATGCGCACCTCTATGGGGTGCACATCAATATTCCCCCCAAGCTAATGAATTAGCTTTGCACTGAAAGTAACGCGGATGCAAAGCTAATGGAATCGGGTCCACAATGTGTAAATGTAAATCACTCACACCTGAATCGAAGAAAAGAAGGATGAAAATGTCACAGCAAACGCCTACTGACCTGTAGCTAACATTCCATTCTATGCGGAAAATAAAATACAGAATTATTACTTACACACATTTGCAAATATATGATAAGCCACCTGTCACTTTCAAGGCTTTTCTGCTGAGGTGATTCTAACTCTAAACAATGAATGTCCCTATATTGGGTCATAGATCATGTGTTTTTAAATTAGGAGCTTACTCACATAGAAGCAAACCTTACATCAGAGGTGGCCCTAGATTTTGTGGGGTCCTAGGTAGAAAAAATGTAAAGGGGCTCCATCAAACAATGCCATAACATTATAATATAATGTTATCACTGTTTAATGTTTTTTATTTGGTTTGATTTGCTCTTTCATATGGATTCTACATTTCACAGATATTTTCTCACTTTGTGTGCTTTGCTGATTAATGTACTTTGTAAATCTTAAGTGTAAAGAGAATCTTTTCCCTTTAAAGAGGTAGCACTATGAAATCCTAGTCATATGTACATCATTGCAGGACAGCATATTGCAGAACACTTTTTTCATGTTATCTTTCACTTACAGTAAAGGAAGCTTTTGTAATCTGCATGTCCAATCACATCAGTGATGACAGATATTAACTTGCATTTCCCATTAAAATTTCACTTAGCACTCCAGAGAAAACGTCAGTGTTAACTTTGAAACTGACATTCTTGTAGACTAATTTCAGTCTATTAAAAACCTTTTGTGCATTAAGCTGTGTAAAAATCTAAATGCTAGCAGAAAAATCTTAAACCTGGATGGCAGAATATAAATATGAGAAAGCAAATCCAATACCCAACAGCTATTTCAGGTATTGTATTCCTGAATTACAATATTGCGCACATGTATGGTCTTCATTATTTCAATGTCAACAAATATGTTGAAAGCAAAACAATATCTTAATTTTGTGCAGTAATCAGAATATTGTTTACTTTTACCAAAGAAATTTGGTTATATATATATATATATATATATAAGCAACCGAGACATTAAAAACAAGCCCAAAACAAGCCCAATCCAATCCGAAAAAGCCCAAAAACAAGCCCAACCATATATATATATATATATGTAGTTAGAAAGAAAAACGGGATCAGCGCCAAAACCTTGTTACTTATACTTGTAAATGCTTAGGTGCAAAAAGTTCTTCTCCCTTTCTGAATTAATCAGGGCTGCAACGTTCTGTTCAGGCTGTCTGGTGAGGCAGGCTGGATTGTTTACAAATTTTTACAGGAGTATCAGACTGTGCGCCAAGTGGAGAATGTTACAGTTTCTGTTTGTAATAAATGTTGTATTTATGATGAAGATGTTGTCTGTCGTTTTTTGTATAATTACTCAGTTTGTTTTTTAACCATAAATAAAGAAAAATGGGAGAGATAAAAATGAAATTGTCTAAGTGTAATATTATTTACTATTGCCACCAAGTTGTGAGCACAATTTAAAATTCCTAAAAATTACAGTGAGCCCTGCACCAGGCTATGTATATATGTATATATATGTATTATTAGCTACACATCGATAATTAGTAGCAAAGTAGGAAAAATGCACAAGTTCCGTACCAAATAGTGACACTTTGTTGCAATGTCCTCCAAAGTATTCAAATGCAGAAGGATCAATAATAAATAGGCATTATTATAACAAATGTCTTATCTGCAGTCCCTTCTGTCCCGAGGTTCAAACAGCCTCCTCGATGCCCACGGCCGATCCACTCAGACAGGTGGGCACGGTGAGATGTTGGCTCCTGGTCTCTCCGGGGTACTTGCAGAAGTAGTGAAGGTGTTCCTTTGTTATCCTACGCGTTTCGTCTCAGCAGTTTAAGCCTCTTGCGACTTCATCAGGGATAAAGGAATAGACTATTCTAGATATTTCCCCTTTCTCTCTCTCCTCTGTGTCTCTTTAAACCCGTTCTCCCGGTCACCTAGTGTTCTACCACTCAGAATATTCAACTATTAAACACTCAAGAGCTAACAGAAAACAGTTCTCTCTCCAAAGTTTTCCAAGTAGTATAACATTGTTTTAGAGAAGCCACTTTTACTCTGGGCTGTATCTATAAATTTAGGGCCCAGAATAAGAAGAAAAATTGATGTCTTTTAATCATCAACTGCAACTGAAAATATTTATTTAGCTTTTTACTATCCTCAATTGGCACTCACTTGCAGGTCTTGTTAAGGTTCTTTACTCTAATTAACTACTTTGGGTTGGAAACTGGGACTGCTCTATTCTATATCTGGACTATATATATTTTTTTTTATAAGGACTTAAATGATCTGGGTTTGTATCAATTATTGAAGAAAAAGATGTATAAAAATATTTTCAACAGACCAATTCTGCACTTATATATGTTTAATTGACGAATAACAGATATGATAACCCACTGTGGTGCTTTTTGATATTCTTAAATAAATGTAATATTGTTGACCTTTCTTATTTCTTGTGGTTCAGGACCATTTTCGTATCAAATAACCTCTGTTGCACAACCAGTGAGGTCACTCAACAAGAGCATATATCAAAGAGAGCACATTGTACTCTCTTCATCCAGTGTGTAGCTCTTTAGCAGGGTGGTAAAACAGGTTGCCATGTCTGTTGTGTTAGTTTTAATTACCTTAAAATAGAAGATATAGCTCTGCTGCACAAACAGGCCGTCGTTTAAATGTTTAAAATTTCCGATCCTTGTTTTTTTCCACTATTGCAATATTAACAAAGCTATATTGTAAAAAGAGCTATTTTCTGCTTTTTAATAAGTTAAAATGAAACACTTTTTTACCTGGCAGTCCTTTTTGGCTTTGCTTCGGTAAGAAAACATAATTAAAGAGATGTACACTGTTGTGTAAATGCAGGGCTTAATTCAAGACCTTGTTTCAGCTAAGGCCAAAAGATGAAAACACCACAAAGATTTCTCTCTGCAGTGGTGTGTAATTACCTGCAAGCCTATAATAAAAGTGTTGACATGAACTAATTAAGAACACTTTCTACAGTTGGCAATTAGTAAAGATATCAGCATTTAAGAAGCATTTATTCTTTATCTAGGAAAAAAAACCCAGTAAGTTTATCTTGATTAAGAGTAAAATGGATGACAGAATACTCACATTGTATTCAAGCTCATGAGTTATATATATTATCCTGATAGAATAATGAGCCACTTGTATCTAGCGGGAACAAGATGGATGTCAGATGGTTCATCAATAATGTAAAGAAAATACATGTACAGTAGTACATGATACCAAGACAAGATTAAGTTGCTAATGTATATTAGTATATTTCTAATTTCTTATTAATTGAAAAAGACATATTGACTTTAATTACAGTCATTTCACAGGAACTGTCAATTAGCACTTGTCAAAGTCATTAATTCAAAACAGAATTCTTTTAATTAGGATTTTCTGTTCTTTCACTGTGAAGACCTATGGAAAGGTTTCTCTTCCCTCAGTTTTATAAGATGTACAAAATAGCATCACCTAATATTAGCAGCCCATATGGATGTCATTAAGAGGATGACTCCAGTTCTGTTTATTTGCGAAAAGCTTGAGAATATACATGAGTAATGTACCATTCTCTGCCTATTATATTAATATAATGCTGGGACAATTCTATGTCACTCTTCTTCTGTGGGGGACAAAGTCACCCTAACAACTTCATATCTATGATATAAGATAACAAGGTAAGGGAAATTACAATGATAGTTTTTTTGTAGCTAGCCTTCAAATTAATCTAAGCAAAATGTATTCTGTCAACAATTTTTATTTTTTTATAATTTATTGTTTTGCAATTGTTTGATATGGCTTATATCTGTAAAAGGTATGATGCCTCCTCCTTAACTTTTTTGTTATCTTCTATCTAAATGGTTCAGTCAATCAGAGCTGAGAATGAACCAAAATCTAATACATCTTTAGCACCTAAAATGGTCATGGGGGTAATTAGGGCTTCAGTAAATTGCAGTTTACTTGTAATAAATGTAAAAGGTTAGTGTTCATACTTACCAGCTAGAAGACTGGTAAAGGACTAAGAGCATAATAATAATAATAATAATAATAATAATAATAATAATAGCGACTTTGTACATTTCTTAGTATTTTTATGTTTTAAAGCTGTGTTTCCTGCACTCGGCCCTCAGGTACCTCTAAAGTCCCATGTTTTGCAGGTCTCCCTACAAGACAAGTGATATAATGAGCATCACCTGTGGAGATTTTAAAATGTAACAGTCAGTAATGAACACACCTGTGCTCCAGACAGGTGACCTGGAAAATCTGCAGTGTTAGGAGTACTTGAGAACCAAAGTTGGGAAATAATGTTTTAAACTATCTGACACTTTTGTTACCTAAACATACAGAGCATACATTATTTTCAAACTGCATAGAATTTTATCCTCCCCTTCAAAACAAGCTAAATAGGGGATGCTGGATGCTTTTACCTATTGTTTTATTTTATTTTATGGATAAGATATTTTGATGATCAATTGTACACCAATAGGTTTAATAGGTTTAATAACTTGCCATACTGGATTTTTATTGCACCTAGAAAACTGAAGAAAACCAGGACAATGTTTTAACGTTATAGCAATACAGTACAGGATATAGTAAAACAGTGCTAGCTTAAAGATAATAGTAAATAAAACAACCTTTGTTGTACATTGATATGCATTGTTAATTTGCAAATGCAAGTTTTTCAAAGAATCTGATAAATATTTTCAAATATCAAAGTTTAATTTAGTTAAGACTTTCACAGATTCATTTGACATTTTAATGAATAGTCTGTATTAAAAAAGGATTCTTCATAGAATGATTATGTTATCAAGAGAGAGAGAGAGTGGTAATGATTTATAACATAAAACTAAGTATTGACAGTCAAGGAGTTTAGGCTGGATACATATCTATACAATTCTCACAACATCCAAACTCTGACCTATCAGTTCATTTGGTATTGGAGGATTTGTGTACACTCAAACAACCTGTATTTTCAACTAATTAAGGTTATCTAGTCATGTGAAAAGATGTTTACAACAGCTCAAAAATAAGAAGACTCGATCGCAAATATATGTATGTGTGTACCTCAGTCTACAGTAGGATTGTTTAATCACTCTGGTCAGGAGTTGGATACAAAGGATTGTATATGTGTATACCCTTCTCTACTTGCCTATGATTGTTATCAGTGTGTTATTGGAGGGTTTCTATAGCTCTTATCACTAGTTTTGTTAATGGTTTCTTGACATTTTGTTTTGTAAGTAACATACTGTGTTTCTATACAGTAGCTTTTCCAACGGATCAATTTTAAAAAGTAGATGTGAAATATTATAATATTCTATGTTAAGTCAAACTGGTCCTGTTCTTTTCTACAAACTCGTTATGAAAGTGAATAATTTTTTAATGATAAGTAGAATTCAGAGTTACATCGGAGTTACATATTAGACATATTAGTTTTATCTGAAGCAACAAGTAAGAACTGACTTCATCTTTTCCTCCTGTCATTCACAGGTAACTACCATTACAACTCTAAAGGCATACTTTAATGATAATGCAGGCTGTGTTTAAATATTTTTAAACAGGAGGAAAATAGAGGGAATCAGCAGAACAACCAACACTGCAACTAAGGAATTGATACTCTCCACCTTAAACAACTATTTTATCCGAAAAAACAGGACAGTTTTACCAGCATATTGCAAGATGAAACCACACTATTGCTGCTTCTACTGACTACATTGGACTTGTAATAACCTTGCAATACTTAGTTTTAAACCCTCATTATTTATCCTTTACATTCATACTTTTTATTTTTGTTATTACATGTGTTTTATTTCTTCTATGTTACAGTCTCCAGGGAAGTTTCTCACCGGGGTGCGTAATCTAAACCTGGGCCAGGTATTCACTAGAGCCCTTGATGGTGGGGATAGGCTTAGCTGCTGGTACCTGATAGGTCGCAGCCGCCGGAAATAGCCTCCAAGGAAAACCTGTAGTGAAGGTGCCTTAGCAGGAACTGAGTCACCACCTGGAACCCTTCCACAAAACACAATGGACCCTTGCTCACCAGAGAGTAGATAGAAGCTTAGACACACAAGTATACAGGCTGGAACCTTAGCCTACAAGATAGCAGGCTGGAACCCTGGCATGCAAGATAACAGATTAGAGTGATATACAAGTGTATGGGCCAGACATGCACAAGATCTACAGGTGTGGAACAGGTAGCAGACAGGGCCTTCCAGGGAAACCTGAGTAACTGCAGTGTGGAACAAGCAAGGGAACCATAGGTATCAGGAGTAGGATAGGAGCGGGTGAAACTGGACGTGGTATACTGCACACCACAGGTGGGAAAGCGGAATCCAATGGGCTAATTCATATACACTGATAGATAGGAGACAGTGGAGATGGTAGACATCGGAGAGAAACTCACGGGTAAGACACAAGGAGAGATGTAACGCACCAAGTGAACATAACAATGGAGGGAGTCCAGAACCCGGGCCCCGCTCACTGCAAGATGGTAAACACAGCGGCACACACAACAGAAAGGAGCAGATGTAATAGCTCAACGCCAGGTACAGGTAGTGAGAGATGGAAAAATCACAATTCACTCAGCAGAGGAAGTAAAACTGAACAGGTCCGAGACCGCAGCTGCCAGCATGAGTAGCAAGCTACTCTCGACGCACACTGCAGACAGACAATGGAGACGGAGAGGCAAGGGTAATACTAGAGAAAACATAGGACAAAGAGCACAACACGATCCATGGCAGGAGCACAAGGAGAACAGCAGGCAGAAACACCAGACGCTATAGCTGACATTGAGGCTTCCTGGGCTCAGGTTATTTAAAGTCCACTCTTCCAATCAGCTGCAGAACTCAAGCAGATCTAATTGATTAACTATCAGTGGAGGGAAACCAGGCACAAAGGGCCTGATCCAGAGCTACGACCGCAAGCGTGCGTACGCTCATCGTAAGCAAAAATTCGTGGAAAAAAACGCACTACGCATGTGCAGTATGACAACTTCTGGTCGACCGAAGGATATGAGCGTACAGCGAGCGAATGTTCAGCGTATTTTTCGCTCAAGGGGCGCTCAAGACGAGAGTCTGGACGCTGGAGTTACTACACAGAGGCGGGGATAGCCATTTAAATTGTACAGTATGGGCGTGCTAAGCCCAGAACGACCAGCGTATCGCTACGAAAATTCGCACGTACGCTGGAAAATCTTAGGGTAGGGTTCAGCCGCCGTAAGCAGTTACAATCAATGGGAGTGTTATGGGCGTGAAAGTTTTTACGCCCGGGCGTACGTTCGCTACGCTCGCGGGCGATTGCGGTCGTAGCTCTGGATCAGGCCCAAAGAACCCAGACAGAGGAACTTCACATGCTGCTTTGTTTACCTCTGCATGTAACCTTCTGATCTTCTCTCTAGCTGCTCTTGCCTATATCACTACTACTTGCCTTCTTCCTATCCCAATGACCCTAGCCTCTCTATCCATCTATCCCTCCTCTCTACCACCTCCCCCT
Source organism: Limnodynastes dumerilii (assembly GCA_011038615.1). NCBI lineage: Eukaryota > Metazoa > Chordata > Amphibia > Anura > Limnodynastidae > Limnodynastes > Limnodynastes dumerilii. The sequence continues at coordinate 108,266 of WWET01002847.1, read as the reverse complement.
CCTCATTCTCTTCCCTCTCTCTCATTCTCTTGCTCTCTGTGGAATTCCAGATCCATTTGTAACAAGCTCCCTATAAATGACATCTTCATCTCCAACTCTTGCAACCTTCTTACCATTACTGAAACCTGTCTCTCCACCTCTGACACTACAGCCCCTGCTGCCCTCTCTCTTGTGGCCTCTCCTTCTCCCACACCCCTAGACCTGGTGAAGGCCCTGGTGGTGGTGTGGGCATTCTCCTCTCCCCTTCCTGCACCTTCAGCGATATACCCCCTGAGCCCTCTCTCTCCTCTCTCCTTTGAGGTACACTGCATCCACCTCTACCCCCCATCCATCTTCATGTTGCTGTTGTCTACTGGCCCCCTTGCCCCACCCCCAAATTATTTGATAACTTTGGAGCCTGGCTCCCTACTTTCTGTCTTCCAACTTCCCCTCAATCATCCTAGGTGATTTCAACATCCCCTTTGACACCCCCCAGCACCAACAAACGTCTCTCGCTCTCCTAGTACCCCCTCTTTCCATTTCTGCCTTTCTCTTCTTTTGGCATCTCCTCCATCAATGTGCCCACTTTATCCCATCTTCTCTAATATTCTCCAGTCTCTCCCTCTTTCCACCTGCTCTCATCTTGCCCACCTCTTCAACTTATGCCTCTCATCTGACATCTACCCCTACCCCTTTAAACATGCTCTTGTCTCCACTATCTTTAAAAAACCCAGCCTTGACCCCACCTCACCCTCCAATTACTGACCCATCTCCCTTCTCCCCTTGTCCTCCAAGTTGCTTCAATGGCTTGTTTACAACAGAAGTGTGATCAGGCGCTAGTAGGAGAAGGGTATAGGCCTGTCAAGGGATAAATATTACAGGGGAACCTAAATAAACCAAATAATGAAGCCAGAGGAAATAAGAGAAACCAAGTGTAAACGAGTGTGGGTATACAGAACAATAAGGGAAGCAAATATAAAATTCCAACACTAAATGGTGGTGTGACACAAATCTACTAATGAGTGAAAGTAAAATCAAATATATATGGCTTTGAATGGCTAAAATGACAGCTAGACTAAAAGACTTAAAATGGTTTTCTTTCTAGAAAATTTTCAATAAAAATTAAGGTCCAATAGATGAAATAAATCAATACTTCAATAAAAAGAAAAGTCCTTTCTGAAGTTCCAAAGTCAATCAGCATAAAAGGATCCTTAAAAGATGTCTGTTCTTGCACGAAGCACAGTCCTCAGTGCAATTAATGTCCTTAAAAGATTTCTATAACTGTGGGGTAATTCTCTCTTTCTGTCCACCAAAGCAATAGGGCTCCGCTGAGAAAAGGATATTGTTACGATACCGGTAGTCAGGGGGGAGCAGGAGCAGGTACCGGAGAGCTGAATAGAGTTCGGAGGTGCTTGTGGATGGTACCACGTGGTGCAGGTGAACCCACCTGGAAGATCTTGGGAGCGTGGCGGATGCAGCAGACCGAGGCGCGGAGTCTAGCAGGACCGTGTTCTTCACTAGAGCCTCTGAAGGTGAGGATAGTCTGGCGCTGCCGGCTTACCCACAGGTCGCGGCCTCAGTGGCAACACCCGGGAGAAGAGATAAAGGAACAGATGGAAGAAAAGGGGAGAGACAGGCCAGTAGCGCCTGGCCTGTAACGAACAACGGAAACCACTTAACAATGACAAAAGACAGAAGGGGGCGACGGGACTAACAAGACACACTGGACTTACTGGGGCAGTCACACACTCAGCCAAACAGCGGAAACCCCCGAAGGGGTTAACAGACACAGGCACACGGGAGAGGTAAAGGTAAAAACAAGGAAGGACTGAACAGTAAGGTGGGAGAAAGGGAATATGGAACACTGAGGGCAAGGCAAAAGGTACTGGGCAGGAATAACAATGGGGCACTCAAGAATCAAAAGGAATAGCACAAGGCAAGAGAGAAATGGAGAGTAGCAGGCACAGAGCTGAAAACAGGATCTATAACCAGCGTGGACTAAGGGGCTGTCTGGTCTTAAGAAGAGGCTGCTGTGCCCTGATTGGCCA
>WWET01002847.1:71023-99832 GCA_011038615.1 Limnodynastes dumerilii | reverse complement strand
AAAAAAAAAATGAAAGAGTGAATGCGCTTCCCTAGGTATTTAAATGTCGCTTGTAAATGGAAAGGAAGGATATTCCAACCTTCCTAAATGTTAAAAAGAAGTCTTAATAACACAAAATAGTAAAAACCAAACACATAGCGCCTATACCAAAAAGAGGAAAAAACGAAAAAAAGTGTCCTTTCTTAGTATAAGTTCTTTCTATGGGGCTGTCTTCCAAACGAGTGAAATAAGAATATGATTCTACTCACAGGAAACGCCTCTTGGGCTTTATGCTCATCACAGAATTTTGATCCGGATTCTAATTCTCTTTCTTTGATTCGTGAGGGAGCTGCTGTCTTCCTTCTCCAATCAAGACTCGGATGATGATATTATGAAACAAAAAAAAGACAATGCTCCAATGGTACAATATTGTATGATAGACAGTATGCAAGTCTTCCACCTGTTCACTCACATTACATGTATCTTGTGTTCCCATGACAGTAGCCATATAGCTGGTATATTAAAATGTACACGTAAGAGGGGATCTCTCCCTTCAACCTCAGTGAATTCAACGAATCCTATACCGTAACGTGCTCCAAATATGAGGTATCCTACTCACTAGCTGGTTTCTTTATGTGCACATATCAAAAGGGAATTATTCCTTCAGCCGCAGTAAATTTAGTATTAATCTCCTTTCGGTCAGGGCTATAAAGCCCCGGGGGATTCTTCAGCTTCCAAAAACTAAAATAGTTTGATCCAAAGTTTCTTTAATAAAAATGTTAAATAAAAACATCCACATATAGATAAATCCCTGACATGCAGGAACCCGTGGGATGCGGCGTTCGCAGCACCGTCTCCCGACACTCGCTACTCACCACAGCCGGCTGATGGAAAAAAAAGGGCCCGTACCTGGCTGTGAAATAGACTTGGCCGGAGACAGTACTGTTCTACACTACTCACCACCGGAATCCTCGCACCACCGACGCGTTTCAGCTACTAAGTAGCCTTTCTCAAGGTGTATGTCGGGGATGACGGTTACTTCTATTTGAAAGTTCGGCGGCAACGTTCATCGTTAGTGATTGGTCCAAAGCATATACTCTATCCAGTCCATTCAAAAGTGATCTGTATCCTTAGCCATACTAGGCTTATAGTTAATTTAAACATCCTCAAAACTTCAGAATACATATAAAACAATATGATAAATGAAACGTGTTATAATAAATTACTCTGTGTATAATACAAAGCTAATAAAAGTGTTCTGACATCCTCAGGGTTAAAAAACCAAATCCTAAGAAAAGTGCAAATATAAAGTGTTACAATAAATGTTACAATAAGATGAAACATTGTATACATGCAAACTCCTCTGTGTACAGTACTAGGAGGGGAAACCTCAAGATTGAAGCACATACATAAAGTACATGAAAATACATAAAATGTATTAAAGTGTTGAAGTGCTGTGTATTAAAAATCATAAAAACCATTTCAGCTCAAAGGCTGCATTGAGACCTGCTGGAGTTAGAGTGTTGCATTCATAAATGATTTTCATCTCCTCTCTAGCTAGTTGAGCGACACTATCTTTCCTTCTCCAAGTGTTCTCTACCTTTCGCACCCCCATGACATTCTTGATGTGGTTCAGATTACAGTCATGAACATTCTTAAAATGGAGGGATAACGGATGAGTCATAGCTCCCTTTTTTATATTCCGGGCATGCTCTGCCCAGCGTTCTTTTAATTTTCTAGAAGTTCGTCCCACATATTGCAGGGAGCACGAACATTCAATAATATAAATACAGTTTTTAGAGTCACACGTTAGGAAGTCCTTAATTTTGTATTCTCTCCCTGTATTTGTGGCTCTAAAACTGTCCTGTTTTTTAATACTGCTTTTGGTACTTTTACACATAAAGCAGGATCCGCATTTATAAAAACCTTCATTTTTTATTATCTTCTTTATCCTGGGGGGGTCTATAGCACTTTTCACTAAACGACTTCTAATGTTTGGGGCCCTTCTATAAATGAACTTAGGGTACTTAGGAAGGATAGATTTCAGATCTGGATCTTGAAGCAGGATCCACCAATTCTTCCTAACCATTTTTTCAATTCTTTGGTAGTCTTTATTAAATTGAGTGATAAAACAGATATTAGAGGTGTCTCTTTTACCTGTTCTATTCTTTCTCTCTTTTAAGAGTTGGTTTCTAGTTTTTTTCTTTACTTTCTCCAGAGCTTGATTTAATTCTTCTTCTCTGTAGCCTTTTTTTAAGAATTGTTCCTTTAGTTCATTACTTTGTTCCTGATAAGTCTTCTTATCTGAGCAATTGCGTTTAACTCTATAAAATTGACTAAGGGGAACTGATTTTAACCAATTTGGATGGTGTGCACTTTCCCTGGGTATAAATGAATTGGTGTCAGTTGGTTTCTTAAAGGCAAATGACTGTTTCTTCCCCGCTGGAGTGAGGTAAGCGAAGATCTCCAGAAAGAATCCCCAGCGCCAACAGATGTATATTTTCCCAACCGCAACCCTTATCCTAATGCTCAACCTAACCCTCCCCTTCCATTACCCTCCCTTCCCAACAGCTTAACCTTAACCTTCCCCTTCTACGTTCCACCCATGCAACCTAACCCTTAGCTTCCCTTCTAAGCTCTATCCACTCCCTGCAGCTTAAGCCTCCCCTCCTATGCGCCATTCTCTCCCAACAACTGAACCCTAACCTACCCTTCTACTCTACATCCCCTCCTTGTAGCCTAAGTGCAATAACCTGTCCAGTCTGTAGAATCGGGTACCATTGAGTGCTTTGCCGGGTCTTGCTTCGGGTCCAGATATGGGAAAGCTGTCGGTGTAATGAATAGGTAAGTTGACAAAAAATAGATCTTTTGGAATACTTACCCATTCATTATAAAAAGTTTCTAATTAAGCACCTTTTTTAAATAAAAACAGACGACAATTAGCTGCTGGCTGTCTGTATGTCGAAAATGTGATAATCATTGCAGTGAAGGTAACCCAAAATAGGGATAGTAGGATAATAAAGTTAGCAGCATGGTGGCTCAGTAACTAACACTTGTGTCTCACAGTGCTGAGGTCATGAGTTTGATTAATGGACTAGGCCTTAACTGTGTGCAGTTTGTATGTTCTCCCTGAGTCTGTGCGACTTTCCTCCCACACTCCAAAAACATACTGGTAGGTAAATTGGCTGCTGAATAAATTAGCCGTAGTCTGTGTCTGTGTTAGTGAACTTAGAATTTAGCTCCAATGGGACAGGGACTGATGTGAATGTGAATATTCTCTATAAAGTGCTACGTAATCTGATAGCGCTATATAACAACCTGTTAATAAATAAAATACATACATTTCTTCCACTTTCTCACTTTTCTATTGCTTTTTGAGAACTATTTCTATTATTTAAGTTTTAATAAATGTTATGCTTTCCTGATTTATCCCAATGTGTTCCTTGGTGAGCATTAGCATAGTCCAGCTGACGCAGCGTTTATCCGTTTTCCACTACGCGTTCTCAGAACTGCTGGGCACACAGGCATGGACAATACAAGTTTGAGTGCAGCAGCATGCATTCTTATTTGAAGGATCAGGTGGAAGGATGTAGTGAATGGACAGTAAGGGCTTTCCCAAGCAAGTGCACCCAATCAAAACATTTGCACTCTCCCCAGGTCATATCAAAGTCCAGAGGGCTCACCTTCCATGACCAATTTCTTACCTTGTGGTAGGATGACATTACAAAGGATCAGAAATCGCTGTATTATACATGTGTAAAATTATTTCTACGTTGTGTAAGAAATTATTAGTATTTTCTATTATTATTATTTTCTGACATTTACATTCCAACAGAGGCGCTCACAGTAATCATAACCTCCATTTACAGTCAGTGGGCTGTATTCAGAGATCCGTTTTTACTATGTGCATGTTTTTACGCACGCACGTAGAAAGCCAACACCCACGACACTCCCCTCTCCCGGCCGTGCAATCGTAGACTTACACCTCCCTAGACCACTCTGTTTTTTACGTGTGTACATACATGCGTATATGTCTTCCATGCTTGCTATTCTTTATAACCGCACCCTCAGGCGTTCCTTTAAATGCCTCCCCCCACCCACTTTCATGTCAATTTTCAAGTACGCATTTATACGCCGCACATCCGTACGTATGTCCCCAAGTGCGGTTCACATGTCCGTGCCTAAAGCAGTTACGTGCGTATATTCTACGTAACTTACGTAAATAAAGTTACTACGCATGCGCAGTTAAAACGTACCTAAAAATACGCATGCGACTCCACGTAAAAACGGATCTGTGAATACGGTCCAGTATTTCACTTACTACCCTACTGATGCGCAACTTATTTGGACACGTAACTGCAATACTACTACAAATTACTGTGCAACCTAATCTTGGATTTTATACAGTAGATGTTTCCTTGCATTGTGATAGCAACAATAATTCAATAGGAAATATTACTGATAATGCATAAATAAATAATAATATCGTTTACAATCCTAGCCAGAATTATTGCTTTCGTAAAAATAAAAATCAAAATTAATGGGGTAGATCCAGAACTACGTTTGCCGTACGTTTATTCGCGTAGCGTATTTTCGTGTGCGTATATTTATTTTGTCAAGATACGCTTTCCAAACCCTAACTTTATTTTTTGGCAATGGAACCGCAGTGATCCGCACACAAACGTATGGGCAACACGAATTTATGCAGCTAAGTACGCCCATATTGTACACTTTAAATACAAACCCCCGCCTACTTAACGTAATTCAGACGTATTTTGGACTCACGTAAAATTGGCACAACCACACGTAAGTATTTAGGTGACAAATATGTGAATGGTCCATACGTTCACAATTGCGCTACATTACTGTGCGTATTTTCTATGGTGCGCATGCGCAGTACTTACAAATAGGCGATTTTACGTCTCCGCCATGCGTAAATTCGCTCCGAAGCGTTGTTCTGGATCAGGCCCAATATGTTTATCATCGAGAGGCCAATTATATGGCAGTCACGTCCTGTTTTGTACATAATATTAGAAAACCTCTACTATTTTCCTTATAAGTGATCATCCAAACTGTTTTTATGAAGCAAATAACACTTCAGTTTAGATTTATATTTTTACAGCTATTTAGGCAGCTGAGAATTTTATTCTTTGAAAATCCTTTGTGTGTGCTCTTTTGTAACATCCTTTTTGCAGCGAGTACTTAGAACAGAATTTGACTGCAGTGTAGGTTTTGATAGGTATATATTCAGGCATCTTAATAAACTTGACATAAGCTGATGCATAGGCCAAGTGAATGAATGTTACTGAAACATTCTCATTGTGTCTGTCACTTCTAAATACCTGTCATTTTTACAAGTGGCATTGGAAATGTCACACTGAGTTTGTATTATGAAAAGAAATATATAAGTCAATTTTATCAGCATAAGGAATGGTTGCAATATAATGAGGAATTTGGATATCTAGTTATCGGAATAGTGGTGAATGCTAGTTATTTGTAACCTATATGTTTGGGTGAACATAAATATTACATTTATAAATAGAAGTGAATTTGTTTTTAATGAGAAGTTCTTTCTTTGTTCAGTCACAATTACACCAACACAGAAATCTTTTGCACATAATAATAATCTTATTTAACCCTATGTGGGGGTCAGAAAAAAAGTCAGTACGCCAACATTTTTACACACTTTAATTAAAAAGACCTATTTATTAAAGAGAGATATCTCTGCATCTACCTCTCTTATGTCCCCATCTTAAAGAGCTTGGTGAACAAAATCCAATTTACAGAGACTTAACAAAATGAGTATACTTTTGAAACATGCAAATGGATGTGTGTGGGCAGATAGGTTGAGAGGTGAAAATTTTAAATGTTACAAGTTTGCATGTTTCAACGTTTCTTATATTTATGATTAGTTTTAACAGCTGTTATATAAGTGTTCTTTGGTTATAATAAAGAATTTAAATAGCAGTGGCCTATAAGAAACAACCATCTTTAATCCTCTTTTAAGAGAGGATTTCAGTAAACCAATGGAGCACTATAGGGTTAATATTATTTCATTTTGACCCAGTGTATAGGTGGCTGCACTGCCATCAGGTGTTCTATAAGTATTGTAAGTATCCAGCCATTACCATGGTGTTATATCAGAGACCCCATGAAATCTGAGACCTGATTATCTCTTTGTATAGCCAATTATATACATCAATGTAACATATTAAATAAGTCACACAATGGTCCTGATACAGATCTGAGTGCACGTGATTTTTCTTTGTGTCTTTCCGCATGGTGCATAAGCAGAACTGAGAAACACGCAGTCACGGATGTTTGGACCATAGTACAACCCTGGTGTCCAGGGCTTGCGCTCTGAGGGGCGTGCTGAGAGATGGAAAGGGTGAGGGACATAGGTGAGAGTGCAGGCAAAACAAGGTCTGTTTAAGTTACATCATTTGCATCTTCTGCCTTATGTCTAAGTCCTGGGAGCACAATAAACAACCTATTACAGACACGGGGGTAGATCCAGAACTACGTTTGCCGTACGTTTACTCGCGTAGCGTATTTTCGCGTGCGTACCTTCTATACACTTCCCTAGGCACACCCCTTGAATGTACGTATTTTGTCAAGATATGCTTTTCAAATCTACCTTAACTTTTGCCAACGTAACCGCAGTGCGTACGTATGGCCAACACGTATTTTCGCAGATAAGCACGCCCATACTGCTTAACGTATTTCAGACGTATTTTGGACGCAAAATTGGCAAACCCACGCGTAAGTATTTACGTGACACATACGTGAATGGCCCATACGTTCACAATTACGCTACGTTACTGAGCGTATTTTCTATGGTGCGCATGTGCAGTACTTACCAAAAGGCGATTTTACGTCTCCGCCACGTGTAAATTCGCTCACAAGCGTTGTTCTGAATCTGGCCCACTTTTCTTAACATTTCAACCTGGAAAATCATGGGTTTTGTTGTAAACTACAGACAGCTCATAGTCAGCTGCACAATAAGAAGTTCATAATCAATGGATAAGTACGGCGAATTTATTTTTCAGAAAACGTGCCCATTCATTGCCTTTCTGAAATGCAACCCGCTGCACCTGTCAGAACACCTGCCGCAGACTCGCCGCACTGCACCAGACACTTGGTTAGTGGAGGAGAGTCTTAGGGTTAGGCTGCAGGGAGGGGAGTCTTAGGGTTAGGCTGCGGGGAGGGGAGTCTTAGGGTTAGGCTGCGGGGAGGGGAGTCTAAGGGTTAAGCTGCGTGGAGGGGGGTTGTCTTAGAGTTAGGCTGCTTGGAGGGGTGTCTTAGGGTTAGGCTGTGGGGAAGGGATTGTTAGGGTAATGTAGGGGGTTGGGAAAATACTTACCAATCGCTGCTGTGGTGCGGGGATGTTCAATTGCTTCTCCTCAGCGAGGCAGGAGCAATCCATTTCAAAGCCATTTCAAAGCCATTTCGAAAATGGCCCTTTCGGATAAGGGCTATCCTAACCACCGACCCACACCCACAAATAATATATATCGTCATGAATTCGTTGCTGCTGTTTAATGCTATCAGATAAAAAATTACACAGTTTAAAAAAAAAATGCATATTTTTATTTAGTCATTTTAGTCATTTTGTTATTAGAAATCAATAACTTTATTTTATTTACTCTTGTTATATATCATCTGAACTGTTCGCTTTATTAATAAAAGTTTTGCCACCTTTACACGCAGTATACTACACTATCCATGTACTGCGTATATGAGCACGTATCTGCTTACAGCTTAGCTTCTGTGTGCCCGTACGCTATGTGGCATATATGCATGCAATTCAAATGCCACAGTCATGTTCGTTTCTGGATCTCATGCAATCTATGCCACGTTCCAAGCACATTTATCCAATGCACACTGCGTGCGACTTTGTGCACAGATCTAGATCAGGGTCAATGGGCCAGATTTTGAGCTACGTACGCTAGTGTTTTTACACTAACCGCTGACGTAAAATCGTAATTTGTATGTACTGCGCATGCGCGTGGCAGATGTTACGCTACGTACCTCTGATCGTACGTAACTTCAGTGTAAATATGAACGAGAGGGCGTGTCTTCCACACGACACCCGGAATTACGCTTTGTAGGCGGAGGGAGGTATTTAAATCGTACAGTATGGGCAGGGCCAGTGCTAGCATGTCTGATACCCACCTGCAAAAATAAATTTGCGCCCTCCTATTTTTGAGTCTTCAGGCTCCTTTCTGAAAGTGTTGTATGTGATGATGTCACGCCCAACATTCAGTGAGAAGGGAACAGGGTGGATTAAGGAAAGCAGAGGATGCCCTATATTAGGTAAATATATATATATATATTTTTTTTAAGTTCTTTTTTTTCATTTATATGGTGACCAGATGGTAGATGGAAGGGAGAGCCTATCTGGCTTGACACCCCCTTCCACGCTTACCCCACTTACTGGGTTCCGCCGGCCATCAGTATAAGCCGGGTTAGGCAGTTACGTACGTCAATGCATTGCATACGTCAGTACTTACGCTTTGAAAAGTTAAGGTAGGGTTTGGCAAACATAAAGTATGCATGAGCTAGGGGAGTGCATAGTACTTATGATAGCGTAAATACGCTACGGCAACTAACGTAAAAACAACTTAGGTCTGGATCTACCCCAATGTCTCATATTAGATTAGCAACATTGCCCCTTTTGTACTTCCCATACTGTCTATCACAATACCCATACTATCTATCACACTGCCCCCTACAATCTATAACAGTCATAATCACAGTACTTTTTCTCTGCATTTTATTTCTTTATTTACCTTATCTTTGCACATTATGGCTCTGATTCAGAGGCTGAAAATAAGAACTTAAAGTTACATCTGGGCTAAACCATGTTGATTTCAGGGGAGTCAAATTTCATTTGTTGCAACAGTATTATAGTTAAAAGGTGATGTTTCCCAGCTCAAGTCTAATTAGCATTTTTAAAGTGAAGCCGATCAGGTATCTGTGTGCAATAAGTAAAAGCAAAGCATTCTCCCTGTATGCATAGAATAAAATTAACTTGTATGGGTCTTTTGTTTATCGTTGCAGATCACTTGACCTTCTATCAGTTGTTTGCACTTCTTTGCACTGGTGTTTCCTCTCAGCTGTAAACATTATTCCACGCAGGTGTGGCTCAATCCCTTGCTGGACTCACTTTTCAACTGTCTTATTTAAATCCCTCACTGTCTGCATTCCTTTGTCAGAGCAGCAGGTTTCCTTTGCCTGCTGACTAGCACCCTCCTTGTGTTTCTGGTCCTGTCTTGTTCCAGTTATCCGTCTACTCGTCATGTCTCTTGTTCTCACCATCTCATATCTCATGCCTGTATCCAGGACTTCTAATGTGCTGCACAAATGCACTGGAATGACCTCCCTTCTTCAGTCAGACTCTCCCCCAAGCGCTCACTCAAAATGCACCTGTTCAGACTAGCCTACCTCTCCTCCACTTTACATCCTCACTGCATCCTACATCTATCCCTTCTTTTCCTTCCTTTCTTCTCTCCTCCCCTCACACCAGCAGTCCATCTCCTTCCCTCTCCTTATGTACTTCTGTAAGTTTATCCCTCCCACTTAGTGTGTTAGCTCACGTGAGCAGGGCCCTCCATCCTAGTGTTGTTTCCTCCTCCACCACTCTCCCTTCACTTTGTACCCTCTTGTCCCCCTCTGCTATCCTTTTACCCAATTCCCATCCTCCCTGATCTGGCAAGCTTGACACCTTGTATTTTGCCTCGCGTTCTGTGCTCGTTTCACTTTATTTTATTTTTGTGATATTTTTATATTCATATTGTATTTTATTATGTACTATGCTGTCCATCCCTACCCTGTATATCTGCACTGTATTTTGTTGTATTTTGTATGGCACTGCGGACACCTTGTGGCACCTTATAAATAAACGATAATATTAATCATGTTGGATCCTGCCCTTTTACTTTACAGCTGAAACAACTCAGTGACACTGTGGAGAAACAAGATGCGAATCAAAGTCGAATAGTGTAATTCCTGTAGCAATTGTCAGGCCTTATAGCTTTCATTGTGGCTACTGTTACCACTTCTATGGTCCCTCAGCCGGCATCTGCTGTAGCTCCTTCAGCGCCACCTCCTCTAGTTAAATTCTCAGGTGACCTTAAGACCTGCTGGAGATCCTTGAATCAATGTAAAATCAGTTCGAGCTGGCAATTTCTCTACCAGCCATTTGAAGGTTGCATATATAATTTCTTTATTATCAGACCAAGCCCTAGCCTTGGCCTCTCCTATATGGGAACATCCACTAATCAGCAACTACTTGGCTTTTCAGTCCATAGAATCTTTGATGATCCAGGAAGAGTCTCATCTACTGCCTCTAGCTTACTCCAGCTGCACCAGGGTTCCCCTGCTTTTGGTCAAAATACTATAACATTCCGCATACTGGCTTCTAAAGTAAACTGGAATGAATAGGCCTTCATCGCAACCTTCTGGCAAAGCCTCACTGACTGGGTGAAAGATAAGTTAGCTGCTCAGGATCTTCCAGAAATCTTGGACGTTTTGAATTCTCTATGTAACTGTACTGACATCCAATATTAAGAGCATTCATGTGAGATTGCCTGTAACCGTTAGGTCTTCCCACGACTGGCTCCTCATTTCCAGCATCCTCAGGTACAGCTATATGCCCCACCTTCTGCTGTAGTGTCCACAGGGTTGATTCAGAACTAAGTACGCTAGCGTATTTATGCTAGCCGGTGACGTAAAAACGCTATTTTGTATGTACTGTGCATGTGTGCGGCATATGTTATGCCATGTAACTCTAAACGTACGTACAAGCCTAGTATCAACAGCGTTACTACGAATGAAGGGGCATGCTAGCCATACCACACCTGTAATTACGCTTCGGAGGCGGGGTGAGGCATGTAAATCATACAGTATGGGCGCGCTTAGACACCTACGTAGTGAAGGCTTTTCTTACGTCAGTAGTTACGCTTTGAAAAGTTAAGGTAGGGTTTGGCAAGCGTGAAACGGCCAAAGTACGTACGAGAAAGGGGAGTGCCTAGAAAATATGCTAGCGTAAATACGCTATGCGATGAAACATAATGGAATCGTAGGTCTGGATCTGGCCCCACTTCTCCTGGAACCTATGCAATTGGGTCTTTCACAGCTATCTCTTCCCAAGAGCTTGAAAATCAATGTTAAAACTGTCTCTACTTGAATCGTATCCCAAGTATCCATGAAACGCATGCTCCTAGTTGCCCCAGAAAGTATCAACTAGGATTTGCATTACAGCTCCCTGTTGCCTCTGGTTGCTATAATTAGCTCCAGAGCATGCTGATAATTAAGACCATGCATTGATTATCGCGATCTACACAAAATCACCGTATGTAATTCTTATCCACTCCCGCTCATCTCAAATCTGTTTGACCAACTGTTTGACTTTCTGGGCAGATTCATAGTGGTCTACTTAGATGATATCCTGATTTATTCCCCCTCCTTGGAGTTGCATAGAACACAAGTGGGTCAAGTTCTGTCTCGTCTTCGGGAGAATTCGTTATTTGCTAAGATGGTAAAATGCTAATTTGAAGTTTCTGAAGTAGTCTTTCTTGGGTATGTCATCTCTCCCAGTGGTTTCAAGATGGACCCAGATAAAGTAAAAGCAATACTGGATTGGGTTCAACCCACAGACCTTAAAGCCCTGCACCAAGGTTTTGCAAATTATTATAGACACTTTGTGAAGAGTTTTTTTGTCTTGATGGCACCCATATATGATTTATGTAAAAAAGGAGCGGATCTGCAATAGAAGCCTTCAAAGATTTAAAGAAAGCTTTCATCTCAGCCCTTGTCCTAAGACATCCCCGACCAGAGTTGCCTTTTATTGTGGAGGTTGATGCTTCTGATGTTGGGGCTGGGGCAGTTCTCTCACAGCAAGATCCCTCAGATTCTAAGTTGCACCCAAGTGCATTCTTTTTGAAGAAGTTTTCCAGTGCGGAAAGGAATTTCGACATGAGTAACAGGGAGCTTTTGGCCATCGAAATGGCCTTTGAGGTATGGAGGCACTGGATGGAAGGAGCTATCCACAAGATAACTGTTCTAACTGATCATAAAAATCTGGCATTCATCGAATCAGCTTAAAGACTGAATCCCAGACAGGATAGATGGGCCTTATTTTTTTACCCCTTTGCCATCACTTACAGACCAGGATCGTTAAACAAAAAAAGCGGAGGCTCTTTCTCGATCTTTTCTTCAGGAGCATTTGTCTTCTTCTCCTCCATTGTCCATCACTCCCCATTCCACCATCATTGCTGGCCTCAAACAGGATTTATCTCAGTTACAACGGGTGCAGGATCAAGTCCCTTCTCAGAAACCCTCTCGTCGGCTTTTTGTACCCTCTCACCTGAGAAAGTCAGCCAGTTATGGAATGTCATACCAACAGAACGGCAGAACATCCAGGAGTTCAGAAAACTCTGGAGCTACTTTCCAGAACAGTTTGGATGCCTTCCATGCTTCAAGATATTGAAGAGTTTTTAGCATCCTGTTCAGTGTGTGCAGCTAACAAAACTCCTAGGTCAGCACCCATCAGGTCTCTTCTTCCATTATCTATTCCTAAACATCCTTGGACCAATCTCGTCATGGATTTTATCACTGATCGACCTAAATCTAATGATTGTATTGTTATCTGGGTCGTGGTCGACCGTTTTAGTAAGATGGCTCAATTCATACCCCTACAAGGATTACCTTGTGCCATAACGTTGGTAATCTATTTATTCAGCACATTTTTCATCTACACGGATTACCTAATTACATCGTTTCTGACTGAAGTTCTCTGTTCATTGCATTATTCTGGAGATTGTTTTGTAAATTGCTTGGGGTCAACATTGGTCTTTCATCTGGTTATCATCCCCAATCCAACAGTCAGACTGAGCGGGTCAACCAGGTGTTGGAGCAATATCTCCGATGTTATTCTTCTCGACTTCAGGATGACTGGGTGTCTAATCTACCATGGGAGGAATTCTCATACAACAACTCTATTCATTCTGCTGCCAGAATATCTCCTTTTTATTCAGTTTTCGGTTATCATCCTCGGGCAGGTTACATGTTCTGGACAATTCTTCATTCCCAGAAATTATAGGAACTGCTTAACATCTCAAATCCATGTGGCGGAAAGTCAGATTTTCTCTTTGTCAAACAGTTCTTCAAACCAAGTCCAGGGTGGATTGTCGCAGGCTCAAATGTCAATTCAAAGTGGGTAATAAAATATGGCTTTCCACCTAGAGTCTACATATTCTTCAACAATCAAAAAAACTGGGTCCACACTTTATTGGTCCTTTCCTTATTAACAACAAAAAACTTTCCTGGGGTTTCTAACTCGCGACCTCCTCCAGTGATCATTGATGGCCACAAAGAATTCCAGATTGAGTCCATCCTAGATTCGGGGTCGTCTCTTCTATCTCATCCATTGGAAGGGCTATGGCCCAGAATAGAGGGAATGGGCCCTTAATAAAGATGTCGATGCGGAAAGCCTCATCAGAGAATTTCATAAAAAAATTCCTTCACAAGCCTGCTCCTAGGGGCTCCTTGGCACCTCGTCAAGGGGGGGGGGGTACTGTTACACGCCACCGGGTTCTGTTGGAAGCGTGTAAAATACTCATCTCTCTTGTTCTTACCTCTTGAGCAGCGCTACTTCTCCACACATTCAGATGCCGCACTGCCTGTCATGGTGCCCTCCAGCTCCCAGCGCCTTCCTCCACAGGCATGCTTTCACTCCCACGTGACAGCATGCAAATTAGCCATGTGGACAGCGCCGTCTGTCCTGATGATGGACACGCGCTCTCCTGTTTACTGCCATTGCCAGGCAACAGCCACTGTAATTCTATGGTGAGGCTTCTGACCAATCAGGGTACAGCAGCCTCTTTATAAGTTCAGGCAATTGCCTCAGTAATTGCCAGTTATAGCTTCTGCTCCCTGTTTTTCTCTCTCTCTCTCTCTCTAGCTCTTTTGCCTTGAGCCTTTTTCTGACGGTTGAGTGCCCTGTTCCTGGTTTAACCCCTTGTGTCCTGTGTTCTCCTTCCTTGCCTTGCCTCTGATTGCTTGTTTGTGTTCTGGTGTGCAGTGTGAGTGTGTGCCCCAGTCTGTCTCCACTTGTTCGTTCGTTGCGGGGTGTACTTTTCACTGGGATCTTTCCATCTCCTGTTTGTCATTTGTGCCTTACCTGCATGCATAGGAGTTGTCCACCGGGGGCTGTGACCTGCCTTTGTCCTGCAGCCCAGACTGTCCCCAACATCAAGGGCTCCAGTGAACACCATGCTCTGGTTAGACTCCGCGCCTTGGTGAGCAATCTCCTAACAGTCTGATCAAGGTACACAATTTGTGTCCAGATTTTGCCATATGTTAATTTATGATAAGACACTAACCTTGTATTGTTCATTCTTATGTGTAACTATAATATTACATTCTTCCAGGTGTAGACATGGCTGCAACAGGTCTTTGTTTAGACTAAACAAAAACTGTAAGAATAATGTGATTGTTAAAATTAACTGTAAAACATTGTGTAACATGTTCAGGTTTAATATCGTAGACTAATGATTGGTTTGGGTTAAAAACACCAGCCACAGATACACAAAAATATAGGCACAAGTTCCAAGATATCTTTTAAGTTGGCAAATCAATTCAAGACTTGCTTGCATAAATCACAGACTAATCAATCACACTCACTATACGATAAAGAAATTCATATTTTACATCTTGACAGAATAGCTAATCCCTGCTGGACGGGATGCAGTTGCAGGTTCGGCTGGTCATATTTAGAAAATGATACAGCCGCCAGCTAGATAGTGGCTGTATCATTGTCCGAAAAACAAACTAAAAGTGGAAAATTGCTAATGGGAACAGGAAACAATTTCCCCATTCTCAATAGCTACAGACTGCAGCGGTTGTTGTGGATAAAAGGTTAAGGTTAGGCTGCAGGCCATGGAATAACATGGACCATGTATGGTAAAAGTTAAGCTACAGGGCATGGAGGGTTAGGGTTAAGCTGCGGGCATGAAAGGTTAGGGTTAGGCTGCAGGGAATGGACGGTTAGGGCTTAAGAAGGGATTAGAAGGTTAATGTTAGACTGCAGGAAACGTAGAGTAAAGGGTTAAGGGTATGGTTAAATAATATTTTACCTTTCATCGGATGACTCTTCGTGACACCAGTAGTCGCATCTTCACCTCTTTCAACAATGCAGACTGCCGCAAATTGCCACAAACCACATCCCTTCTCAACATGGACTGGGGTAATTAAGGTATGCATCCAGATCTCTGCAAAATGGGTGTTTTCTGACTGGGTAGTACCAAACAGACTAGGTGGGTAAGAAGGCCCTGCTCACAAGCTTACACTCTATATAATAGATGGTTTGATACATAAGGGCTAGTGCTATTTATCAGACAATGGACCAGTCAGTGCTCAGTGTTCTGTATGATCTAGTCACACAGCAATGTTAGTAATGTTAGATAAGTGAATTTTAGAATAGAAATAGAGAGTGTGCGAGTTTGTGTTAATAATGTAATAGAAAGGCAAAGTGGAAAATAAAGCTTAAGAAGGTTGAAGAATTGAAAAACTTGTTTGTCGTTTCGATACGTAGATTGCGTATATGCGGTCTAAGAGACCACATATACGCAATCTACGTATCGAAAAGATACGCAGATTACGTACAATAGCTACTACGCATGCGCAGTAGCTACTGCTTATTGAATTACGTCCGTCTATGGAAGACAGACGTAGTTCTGGATCCGGCCAATTATTTCTATGACGTAGATAATTGACATTTGCTTACTTAACCTACTGATTGATATGTTATCTGTCCACATATGTGTGTAACTAACTTAACACATGACTCCTTTGCAGATCAAGTTATAAGAACATATAGCAGTTTCTAAGGCTGTAATGTGCTGCAATGACCTATATCAGATAAAAGATTACAGCGATTAGCAAAATGGATACTTAATAGCTGACCTCTTGCTTCAAAAGAGGATTGTAAAGGGGATTATATGATAAAAAATATTTTATTTTATGTATGCTCATCAGGCTTTGCTTATCACATCATAAGACTGATTAACTAAACAACAACAACTTACAGAAAATCATGTAATTCCACGTTACCAGAGCTACTTTGTAATTGATAATTAGTTATAAGAATACCAAAACAATACCAACTCACATTATTATAATATTTTATATTTTATTTTATATTATTATATTTTATTTTTAATTTTCACATATTGATATGTGGAAGCTGACACTGGGCAGGTGAGCTTAACCCAGTATAGCAAAATTGTGACATAAACCTCCTTTTTATGTATGCTGACACATAGTTTTATATAATATATATGGATGATATTCCGGCTTCAATTAAGACATTTGAACTGAAAGTATGCTGTCTATGACTGACATATCTCCCATATGACACATAGATCAATGAGTAAAGCTGTGAATGACTACTAGATTTCCAACAAGACGTGTTCTAGTATCTGCAGAGAAACCAGACACCAGGTGTTATCAGCATGACTTTCCACATGAAAAATTTGGTTTATTTTTTTTGTAAAAAATAAAATGTCCCAGGAAGTGCTGTGTGCACAGAGTAGGGGTGTGAGTCCCTGGTCTAATAGGACACCTGGACTACATAGCTGTGGCATGCAGGGTTTTTTTTTAATGATATATGCAGATCATGAGAGTCTTTGATAACTTCCATTTCCACAACATCTGAACCCACAACAAGCATTCGAGATACACTTCTTCTCATGACATTTTATACTGACTTTCTGCTCTACTTTCTAAAACTGTAGAAGCTGATGGCATTTTATGTGGATTTGATAGTAATGACTTCTCCCACATGGTTGCATCACCTACATTTTTCTCCTCAATCATGATTCCTCCAGATATGTCCTATATGCCTGTAGCTTCTTAAGAAGCTCTCTAGGAGGGTATTTAAATGACAGGGGCCCTGGCTGGGATATCAGCAGTACAGAGCCAAGGCTTCCCCCTCTTTAGCCCAGGACAGGGAAATGATTCTTGCCAGCACCTTCCTGATAGAGTCAGACGTCTGACAGTCGGGGTCCACCCTAACTTTGCATGTGCACATGCATAACTGAGACCTGATCAGAAGGCAACCTGCTCTATCCAGACTTCCAATAAACAACACTTCAGGGAGCTTCTGACATGGGGACGGGCTGCGTTTGCATGCGGGTGTGACTTGGTATTACAATGTACAGAATAGGTGTACTGATCTGGACTTCTAAACTGCTGTCATTTTATGTTCAAGCAAGACAGAAAACATATGGTAGGATATGGTAGGGTATATGAAGTCCAACCACTTGTTAGGGAGAAATTAGCCATGATTGTTTTGTTTGCTAAGTCTTGTGCCATCTCTCCTCCTGGTTCCATACAGTGAATGATCCATCCACCAATCAGCATGCTGACAGCCATTCACTGGATGGCAGGTAGAGAATGCAGCCCAGCCACTCTGTGTGTAATCCACAATAAGGTGGTCAGGAAGCATCTTACTTTGTTGACATCCCTATTTATACATGGAGTGGGCGCATATTTCAGAGGCAGGAAAAAAAAAAGACCTGCCGCAACCGCCCTTGATTACAGTAATAATTTGAACAAGGGACTCTAACATGTGCCCACACCACCCAGTAATATCATTTGCTCTTGCAAATCTTTTCACACCACAATAACCCAATGGTTTATGCCGTAACCAGGAAAGATAATTTTATATCCGGACTAACAACTCCTCTATAATACAAAATTCAGCTTAAGCTTTGAGCGCTTACATGAAGTTGTAAACACATTTGTTACATTAAGTTCACATTGTATTCATAAAAGAAGTCACATTGCTTTCATATAAAAAAAAGTGACGTATAGGAATAAAGGTTTAAAACATGCCAAAGCTAAAAATAAATAATAAAAACAATAATAAAAAAAAATACGCTTATTCTATAATAAAAGTATTAATCTTCAACGGTTTTAAGAAGCCTTTTCAAATGTTAGGATCCAAAATGTTTAAAGTAAGGAGTGGGTAGAAGCTTAGTAGAGAGAGAATTGGTTTAAAGAATTACAGGTGGACACAACACAAGTGACAGCTCTGAGTTTTAGCATTCATCAGTTGATGCTAGTTTGAGTGGAACTACTGTATGATGTCTTTATAGATATGATAGCTGAATTCAGTCATATGAAATTAGTTGTCAGAGTAAAAATAATCTTTGAAAATACAGAGTTACCGTATTATAAGTCATAAAACAGAAATAAAGGATTATATAAAATAGCTTCTTTAACGTAAATTCATGAGTGATAAGCAGGTATCAGATATATGTGCAATTTGTACTAATCGTATTTTATAACATTTAATTGTAATTGAAACATCGTTTATAGGTAGATAACAAAACAGTCTTGGATACGTGAAAATTTAGATGGATGTGTACTAGTTGGATGCTCCATTTGTTTTAGTCGGATTTAGACTTCATAAAGTGTCTCATCTTCTTGCGGAGGTCGGGTAAATAGCTGTCTATGCACATGCGCATGCCAGATGTTCTGCAAAGGATTTCCAGGCATACAGGAGTTATTTCTATACACCTGGAGATCCTTCAGACAGGGTTACACATCCCCTTCTCCCACCTAAACTATGTAAATATTACATTTAACAGCGGGGGTGGGTTTTAAGCCAACCGTGTGGATCAGCGGTCATACAGATCAATGATCTGTATGCAAGACTTAAGGCAGTGTAACTGTGCTAAAAATGGCACGAGAGGGAGAGTGACAGTGGAGTTTACTTCTCTCTTCCATGCGGAAGGACTGACCTCTGTGCAACACACTGAGGTCTGAATACAGCCCCTTAACAAGAATATATTGTCACTTTATTCATTGTAAATGTGAGATCAGTCAATTCTTATAAAAATTTTATAAATGGGAATCAAATGTGAATAAATTATCCAATATTTTACACAAACAAGACTGACAAATTGGTCTTTGTGTATCAATACAAACCAACATATACCTGATAAAGACAAAGGGCCAGGTCCAGACCTACGACCACTAGTATATTTACGCTCGCCGTAGTCGTAAAAACGCTGTTTTCCATGTTCTACGCATGCACACGCAGATGTTACGGCACGTAGCTCTGAACGTACTTACGAGACTACGATCAACAGCGTAACTATGAACGAAGGGGCGTGCCAGCCATACGACACCCGTAATTACGCTTCGGAGGCGGGGTGAGGCATGTAAATCGTACAGTGTGGGCGTGCTTAGGTGCGTAAGTACCTTCAGCCATGGAGTTATGTTTGTAAAAGTTAAGGTAGGGTCTGAAAAGCGTAAAACGGCAAAAATACGTACAACTGAGGGGAGTGGCAAGTAATTACGAAAGCGTAAATACACTACGCGTTTAAATGTAAGCCCAAGAGCCTTTCAAACGTAGGTCTGGATCTGGCCCAAAGGATCTGATCCAGAATTGGGCCTGACAACTATTACACCTTTTATAAGATGTAAGCACAGAGATTTTATTTTTGGAGCAAGCTCAAAAAATCTATTGTAATGTGGCTGATTCATCTGTGGTCACATGCATGTTTTTAGTGTGGTTCCACATTATATATAAAAAAGAATCTGGGCTTTTCCATTCAATTATGAGTAGTTCAGTATTCAGGTTTCTGATGCTCCCTCCAGGAATCCTGTATCAGCTCACAGTTGGAGTAATGCCTGATGGAAGAGATATTTATTCAATAAAATCTGTATACACAGTTAAAACACCGCACTACAGACCTAATACAAAGCTGACAAAAATGAAACAGTATAAGCAAAGTGTTAGTACACACTGCATTACACTATACCAGGCCTTGCCAACCTGTGGCTCTCCAGGTGTGGAGAAACTATGAACCTCAGCATGCTTTACCAGGTATCAGCTATGCCTGTGCAGTGAAAGCATGTTGGAACTCGTAGTTTGTCAACACCTGGAGAGCCACAGTTTGGCCAGGCCTGCACTATACTGACATTTTACTTTTAAATATCATTATATGTTGTTTGCAAATAGCGCATTTCTGCAAATTTTTTTAGGCTTTTTAAAATATATTTAAATTTTAGGAAGAAAGAGTGATTATTTTAAAATAAAGTTTAAAACCTTTACTGTAGCTCAAAAACACACAAGGGGCCTGATCCAGACCTACGCTCGCAGGCGATCTAACGCTGATTGTAGGCGTAAAATCGCCATAAAAAACGCACTGCGCATGTGCATAGTGACAACTTCCGGTCGTACCAGATACCTTTTCGTAGCGGCGATTCGGGCGTCCGTATTGTTTGCGTATTTTCCGACAACGGGGCGTGTTTATAGTACGAAGTTAGTACGGACGCTGGAGTTAAGGAATGTAGGCGGGGGGCCATTTAAATTGTACAGTATGGGCGTGCTTAGGCCGCTACGAACAGCGCATCGCTACGAAAATACGTACGAACACATGGAAAAGTTAGGGTAGGGTTCGGCGGGCGTAATGAAAGGAAGGTAAGGGGAGTGTCATGGGAGTGAAAGTTTTTACACTGGAGCGGTAATACACTCTGCTCTCATGCGTAGGTCTGGATCAGGCCCAAGAAGCCAACCTAAACTACTTAAAAAAAAGATACCTCGCAACATGTTACTTGTACAGGCTGGCGCATTACACCTCTCAACCTATTTGCATATACATACAGAGCTTAGAATATGGGAGCGGATCCAAAGCAATGTTTTTTTCTTTACACCCTTTTTTTCTAGGTGTAAGCGCAGTGATTTTTATCACTGTGGGCTGGATCCAGACTTAAGGAAGTGCTTGAAATTAGTTACTCCTGGGCTAAACCATGTTGATTACAGGGGGGAATCAAGTCAATTGTATTCTTTGCATGCAGGTATATATCTTTGAATTGCTTACTGCACACAGATACTGACCAGCTTTACTATTACACTGTTATTTACACTTGGGATAGGAAACATCACCTCTCAACTCTAATACTGTTTGCAACAGATGAAATATGACTCCCCTGCAATTAACATGGTTTAGCCCAGGAGTAACTAAATTCAAGCACTTACTTAAGTTTGGATCCAGCCCTGTGTATGTACGAAGCTGATCCACCAGCTTTTACACTGTTATCTAGACTTGGGATAGGAAACATCACCTTTTCAACTCTAAGTATGTTTTTACAAAGCTCGATTTGGTCCAAATCGGCCAAACTCCCGGGACTTTGCTGGCGATTTTTCAATCGCAGTATTCACTAAAGGCAAAGTCCTGGGACTTGAGCCTTTGTCCAAATCATCAAGGCAAACTTCGCTGCACAGAAATCGTCCAGATGTTTGCCATATAACATATCGTCTGGCACACCGAATGGTCATTAGCAGCCACACGGAAGAAGAGGAAGGATCCCGTCGCCGTGGCAAGTCCAGAAGAATCCGTGGAGCTGAAGAAAGGACCAGAGCTGCAACTTCTATCAACCGGAGAAGATCCTACAAGCAACTGGAGAAGATTCCCTGCCAAGAAGAAACTCCAAGCAACTTGTCCCAAGAATGATGACAGCTAAACGGTGAGTGTGAAAATTTTTTATTTCATTTCTACAGCACAAATTACATTAATACACATTTATTATAAAACACGGTGGCCACCGGAGGTAAGTTCACACATTAGGGAGCATTATTAGGCAGTGTAAAGGTTTATTTTACATACACACGTATATTAATACATTACTGCACTGTGTTCTCCCCAGGGCATTTTAGCCGGGTGCTCCACCCGGCAATTTTAGCTTACCATCCGGCCAGACCTGACCAAAACGTTGATTGTGATCTCCAGCTTTCAGTCTTGGTTGTGCTCCAATGGACCGTAAAGGCTTAGTTCCCAGGAGTGAAGCACCAGCGAGGCGTTTCGCAGTGGAAACGCATGTCTGGATCCCGTCAAGTATTATTATTGCAAAGTATTACACTGCTCCCACCCAGCTGCTATTTAATACCACCCGGCTAGCAACATTTTCTGGGGTGAACATTGCTGTATGTTTTGGGCACACTGTTTTATTTTTCATGCACCACACATAGCGCAGCATGTTTAGAAGGCTTACGATGCTGACGCTGATATTACTACAAGGCTAAGCAATGCTGAGCCTTCTAATTCTATAGCAGCTTTTCAACCATGCTGCGCTTGACTTTTTTATGATTTAACAAAGCTATGGCAATTTTTTAAAGGGCAAATCGTGGTGCTTTTCTATAGAAAAGCACAGTGATTTACCCCTTGCTAAAACGATGCTTCTCGCAGGTGATTAAAAATCGCCTAAGGAAAGCGCCCCTTAGTGAATTCCGCTATTTTTTTTAAAAAAATCGTGGAAAAATCGCGTTGATGGCTGGTGATTCATAATCACCAGCCAAAAGCGCCTTTAGTAAATATACCCCTAATACTGTTTGCATCAGATGAAATTTGACTCCCCTACAATCAACATGGTTTTGCCCAGATGTAACTGTCTTCAAATGCTGCATCAGGGCTATTTTCATTATCTTTTGGTTTATTTGAATTTTTATTTTTATGTTGCATGCAGGGAAAATCAGAGTGAATCAATGTTTAGAACAACTGCAAAACAGAAGATGAACCATATTAAACAGCAGGGTCCTGATCCAGAGTTCTCTTGCAGCGGATGCGCAAATCTGCTGCCCTCAATGTGTGCGTCCTATTCAGAGCTGCAAAAGAACGTACAGAATAGGTGCATTTGATTGCAACATGTAAACAGATAAGTATAGGCAGAGACTGCGCTGTGTACTCCCAGCAGCCTATACATGTTTCAAATGTGGTTTTTTTTATATAATCAAATTAAAACCCTTAAAAAATTACTGCACACTGTTACCTTAGGTCTGACTAGAATAAGTGGCAATTGGTTGCTGTATTTTATGTAAAGAAAAATTAGAAAAATTACTTGATGGTTCAAGAAACTTTTTTAATTTTAACACGTGTGTAAGGACGTGTTTACAACTATATAGAGGGCCATTTACTAATTAAAAAAACAGTTCTTTTAACACAAAAGTTTAGGTACAAGCACAGGGAATCTGACCTGCTACAGTGACCCCTCCCTGCTAATTTAAATATAGTATAAATCTATTGCATTAGCACAGAGCACACGTTTGTAGTCACAGATGTATGGGCTGCAGTCTGCCCATCTTTCTATGTTTGCTCATGCACAGACCTCATTAACGCTGCGCCTCTACCTAATAAAAAATAGGTGCAGACGCAGCTCTAAATAATGTCCCAGATTTACAGAATGCAATCTGCACCCCCTCATAAAGCAACAAGTGTCTTTACACAGGAGGAAAACACCCCAATATACAACCAACATCAGACAGACCCATTATAGTCACTATTTTTTTTAATATCTGTTTATAATCTCATACAAAACATAACATTTTTCATTAGGAAATTAGTTGATTTGAAAGGATTTCATAACATTGCAACAGACTGTACTTTTTTTTTTTTTTTTTATCAATGACAACCACATTTAAAGAATTTTAAGTATGTATGTCATATAAATCCTAACTGTTTAGCTAAGAAAACTTTTACCATGTAATTCTGACAGCAGTAATTAAGCAATTCTACTCTGCCGGCGGTTACTGACATAATAGTATAGTTTACAATTTAAATCTAACATCTAAATATCATTATCTTAACAGTGAATATGTGAAACTGTGCAATTATCTAAAAAAAAATAATAAGCTAATTGGTGTATTTTTGCCTATCAGCGGCTGAATGTTTTACTGTACTGTATTTTTTTTACCTCTCAACTTTAACTGTTGTGTTTGTAACAAGATCACACAATGAAGTAAGGGGCTTTATTTTAGGACTGTCATCTTTCTGACAGTTTTGATGAACATTTACCTCTCCTAATCAAATCTGTTCAAAAAGCTGCAGTCTAAAGAGGTTTAATTTGCCTTTTCTGTCCGTTATTGCTATAAAAACTACTTTACATGAGTGCGTGGATGTAACCACATTAAACCCTTCTCTGCATTGTGTTAATAATAATCATTTGTGGATATTAACTGCGTCGTTTTTACAATGCCGAATAAAACACTGCATCAACTTTACAAACCTGTTTATTACAGTGGATTTCAATAAGCAGTTCAGTGAACCTTGCAAGGAGTGTTTGATAAAATACAGGATGCATTTGTAGATTGCAATATATGACATGCATATCTGGCAGACTGCCTAGTTTATACCTAAAAGATTGTCATTCTTGGAAAATAAATTTCTTTAACTAGGCAAAAGTCAATGTTTTCATGTTTTACTACAATCAAACTGATATGGTTGACAATTTAATGTCTTAACACATAAAATATCTGTGGATAATCAAAATTACCTCAATCAATCATAAGGATAGCAGACTCTTTCTTCCCCTTACTTAACACTCATGCAGTTTAGCATAAGATTTTTTTATGGTTTGGTTTTAAAAAAAATAAATAAATTAAAAATCATGATGTTTTATGCATTCGGATGAAGTTTATATTTGTGTGCATTTGGAGATAGTTAAAAACCATATGCCATCGCATTCTAAACCTTTGTTTTAATGTTGTGTTTTATTTAATTTTATGTATATTTTATAGCCTGCTTGCCTGTCAAGGAGATGTGGAAATGTGCTGGCATCCTGGCTGAAGACATCATTATGAGAAAATGCTTAAGGCTTTTTCAAAGTGGTGCTGAAACAGACATATTCTTTTTTTTTTGACTGCAGGGGTTGCTAATAGGGGCCCTCCTAGAAGGGTATTGTAGGGTCAATTGGTAGCTATTGAGAGCACCCTAAGGAATTTACCAGGGAGTCCACAGCAGAGGTAACTTCTTAAAATAAATAAAAAAAAGAGGGGGAAAAAAATGACATTCAAAATGTAATGGTATGTAAAAAAGCCAAATCAATTGTGGGTAGCACAACACTTGACAGGGCTAATTTTAATGTGACAGGTTCAGTTCAGCTTACTATTGATACCGATGGAAAACTTCATACAGCTTTAGACTTGTATCTGTTAAGATATGCTGCAGTGTTCCTACAACCTGAGAACAAGTTCACTAGGGCAATGCTATTCTTCTCCTCCATAATAAAAACTGATATGAATTCATTCAAACGACTTCCATATAATTACCCAGAAGACTCAGTAAGGGAAGACTATATCTTTGGAGTATTCCTTTATCTTTTCAAATAAGGAAGTTTTTCTCTCTCTCTCTTACTCTCCCTTTTCTGTTTCTTTGATTACTTCAGGCCTTGTAATCAAACTAAGCTTGGTTTCGGGCCCCTTGGGGCAGCATCTCTCAGCTCCCTGTCAAGCTGCGTTGAGAAACAATCAATCATGTTCTCGCACTAACTTGGCGGAAGTGGCACGACAGAAGAGTGCAATCCTTTGCTCTTGCCATGAAGTCTCAGTGACAAAAGTTTTTTTTTTTTTCTTCCTCCATACAAGAAGCTGACTGCATTTGGGGTTATGAATATGCAATGACTCTCATTAGTATTGAAACTCAGGAGCAAGAGCTGACAACCCCCGCCACTTTTTGCTGCAGCAGATTCGTCTAATGAATTGTCTCACTCTTTCACAAGCACATTTCTTTTCCCCTGTTGTGGCTCCCTGTTTCAAGGGGAGTCACCCGGTTTGAGAATACCATTGACTAAAGAAATTAATTGCCAAGGACCTCTCTTGATTCAGCTAAACATTGTTGAGACAGTGTTTAAATTGTCAAAACAGAAAAGCGTTAAACGCTGCATGAGACACAATCTTCATAAAGCAGAAAACCTGAAATAGATATATACCACACGATAAGCAATACAAAATCTGACATCCTACTGGTTTGTTTATTAGCCAGTTAAATGGGGGGGGAAACAGAGGGGAGAGCAACTTGCTTCAAAAGAATGGGCTGCTAACACACTGCCTTTCTGTCAGCCTTTTCTGTTTTAATTCTCTTGTTGTATCCCTGGTCCTCTGCCAAATAATTTAGGGCAGACAAGCAATCTTTCATGAATAAGTTACAGATAACGGTATGCTTTTCAAACACTGATTAAGATATTCAGGCACAGTGATCTGTAGTGCATGGAGATATATGCAATACATTCAGGTGCTAGCAAGCTTTTTCTTTGAGCAGGGAACGTTGTGTGGCATTTAGCAGTGTGTTTCAAAATCAAAAAAACTTTGCTGAAACAATGTACAAAACAATACATTACATACTGTTCATTTTTAATTGCATGTATTATTTACTAATTTAATAATAATAATAATATTAGGGGTATAAAATCCTCAGATCTCCAGGTACTATTATGATGCATTATAAAAACTAATGCTGTTAAAATGAAATAGGAAGTAAATAAAGACACATGATTAGGTAAAAAAAAAAAGACTCATTTATATTCTTTAGCTTCTGTGTCTGCCCTGCATGCTTATTTATGAGCACTATTATGTAAGCACTACTCAAAGGATTCCAGTTGAGGTTTTGTTGACCTCTTTTCTAGCTTTCCCTTAATTTGCTACAGGTGAAAACTTAAAAGTAATTTCTTATCATTGTCTTTCTATGTTTTTTTTTTTAGCATACTCCCTCATTAAAGCAACTTTACTAAAGGTCTCATGTTCAACAGTTGTATTTACCTTCATTTTGTCATTAAACAACTCTGCTAGGTAAGGGAGCTGTGTCTCATGAATCTTTTATGCTTTATGTTTGTCAGTTTTAACTGCTTGATTACTTGCTTGGATTGTATATGGCACCTCTGTGCACATTGGACCTCACATTGAAGGACTGAGTTAGCAGCACCTGAAGTCAGCAAGTTAGGAAAGTCAATATTTTATTTGTGTGAGTTCTTTATGAGATTATGGGCATCTCTAATTACCTTGATGAACTCATATACTTTCAAAAAAGTACTTTTTGTGCACAGATGGCACACATAATGTGTGAATTGTTAGTGGTCCTCCTGAATGTGCACAAAAGTGTATCTTGTGCATATTGGACCATATTCAGAGATCCGTGCCTGTGTGATGTGGAATGGCACATGCTAATTTGACTACGGGCTATTCAAGAATGCTCTTTCGTGCATCCTATAGCCCACTCTGAATAGCACGTAGGGTGCTACTTCAGAGTAGTATGCGGATGTGCAAGGCATATCCGACTGTCAAAAACCAGTTGGAGCCTTAATTGCTCCGACCATAGGTTTTTTTTTAACATTTGCAAAAAATAAACCCCTTCCCCGCCTGCCCGCCGCCGCAACCTATATAAAAAAAATCAACCCCTTCCCCCGCCTGTCCGCAACCTATTTTAAAATAAATAAATACAGTACAGCCCGACAGGGCATACTGCCGCTAGTAGAACTACAAGTGCAAGCATGCCCATGAATGACAAGGCATGCTTGCACTAGTAGTACTACTATCGGCAGCATGCCCAGCACCAAATCAATACACATGCCCATTTCTGTAAATAAAAAAAAACCTACTGTGCCCTCTCCATAAATACCAAGTAAACGTCCAGATGCCCCCCAAAAATGTAAAGTTGAAAAATAGTGTAAATACCCATCCCCTTTAAAAAAAAAAAAAAGTGCCCACATAAATATTGATCAAAAATTGCCACATGTGCCCCACTAAAATCTAAAGAAATAAACTAAATTCAAGAGCCCTGTACCCTTCTTTTAAAAAAAATAAAACAGTGCCCACATAATGAAAATTATAAAAATCGCCACATGTGCCCCTCAAAAAATAAATCATAAAGCAAGCGCATCCTTGAATAGCCCATAGGCAAATTAGCTTGTGCGATTCTGCATCGCACAGGCAGGGATCTCTGAATCCGGTCCTTTGTTGTTTACAGTTTTAGTCCTTTCTTGTATGAGCGATTCTTTTCTTAATGTGCTGGCACTAATTGGATTGGATGATTGAATCACACTCACATTGTATAAGTTGATTGACAAACGATTAATTTATGACAAATGATCAATGCAAAAAATATTACAATAGAAAATAAAATTTAAAAAAATATATAAAAAATTATGATAATAAAGAATATACATAAGTGAAGACAGGATCTCTGAGCATATAAGAAATATAACTAAAGGCATGCTCACCCACAGTGTACCGACACACTATAAGGAACATCACAAATGCAATCCAGCATTGATGAACTTAATAGAAATCAAAAAAGTACAGAGACATTGGAGAGGAGGAGATTACTTTGCTGTGTGCCTCTAAGGAAGAGACTAAGTGGATCTTCAATCTCCAAACATTGGCCCCTAAAGGTCTGAATATAGACCTGGACCTTGGTTCCCTTCTATTTAACTAAATATTCCTAAAAATATCCAAGTTTGAAGCAATCGCATTTTCTATTCAACATAAGTTGCAGCAGCCCCCCAACCCCCCCCCCTTCTTTTTATCTGAAGGGGAGACTCTACAACCATGGCCACCGCTGGTGATTACCTGGAACACCCCTAATGAGTTTCCTGCAGTCCTGACTAGCCTCTGATATAAAGTGAATTCACTTTTTGTGCTCCAATACATATATTATATCTTTCAGACCGCATTTACGCAATCTACATAAGGAAAAGATACGTAGATAATGTAAAAAAATTTACTACGCATGCGCAGTTGGAAAAAACACTAAACACCGGATGTATATGTTATGCATCCGGTAGTCTGCATACAGCTCCTCAGCTCATGTCAGGCTTCATCATTATCAAATAAAAAGAAAAGTAGGAGCGCTTGACACCAAAAATATAAATTAAATGTATTATTTGTTATATAACCATTAATGCTAAAATTAGCAATGTATAAAATAAAACAAATAGGTAACTAATAGTTAGTGTAACCAGATCAATATCTCCTTCAAAAATAGAGAA
>WWET01002847.1:50716-70540 GCA_011038615.1 Limnodynastes dumerilii | reverse complement strand
GCACAGCCCTCCATGTGCTCGCCAGAGGTAGCCTGACTGCCATTAGGTACCGAGATGAGATCCTCAGACCCCTTGTGAGACCATATGCTGGTGCGGTTGGCCCTGGATTCCTCCTAATGCAAGACAATGCTAGACCTCATGTGCCTGGAGTGTGTCAGCAGTTCCTGCAAGACGAAGGCATTGATGCTATGGACTGGCCCGCCTTTTCCCCGGACCTGAATCCAATTGAGCACATCTGGGACATCATGTCTCGCTCCATCCACCAACGCTACGTTGCACCACAGATTTCCAGGAGTTGGCTGATGCTTTAGTCCAGGTCTGGGAGGAGATCCCTCAGGAGACCATCCGCCACCTCATCAGGAGCATGCCCAGGTGCTGTAGGGAGGTTATACAGGCACGTGGAGGCCACACACACACTACTGAGACTCATTTGACTTGTTTTAAGGACATTACATCAAAGTTGGATCAGCCTGTAGTGTGTGTTTCCACTTTAATTTTGAGTGTGACTCCAAATCCAGACCTTCATGGGTTAATAAATTTGATTTCCATTGATAATTTTTGTGTGATTTTGTTGTCATCACATTCAACTATGTAAAGAACAAAGTATTTAAAAATAATATTTCATTCATTCAGATCTAGGATGTGTTATTTTAGTGTTCCCTTTATTTTTTTGAGCAGTGTATATAATGATTCCAATAAATGACCCTGAAGGTGGGTATAGTCTTTGTGTATAGTGTCTAAGTTGCGGCTCCTATAGCCAGAAATTGGTGGAGCAGATACTAGGTGAATTAGGTAGTACACATCAACAAAAAGGAGAGGCAAAATGAACACCAAGCTCTACATTAAAAAAACACAGATCACGAACAACAGTACATGATAACAGTGCTAGATTGTAGTAGCACACAGGTGAAATCAAGCACCCTGGGATACTGTAGGTGGAAGTGCAGAGGATTAGGTGACTCCTCCTTGGTAGCAATGCTAGATGGAACTAACCTCTTGAATATGGGGAAAAGGCAGAGAGCCCTCCTTAAGCAGTTCATAGTTACTCAGGAGAGCATGATTACATCAGTAGGGGTTTGGTTTGCTTCGAACGACCCTTTTGCGTCAGGGCTGCTTTGGACAAGCTGTTTGCAACTTCCCCACCAAAGACAGGTGAGCGAAGATCCCCAGAAGGAATCCCCAGGGCCGGCGGGTGAGCATTTTCCCAAACCTTATTCTACTCCTCCCCATAACCCTCCCCTTCCATTACCTCAGCCCTAACTCTCCTTCCCTGCAACCTAACCCTAACCTTCCCCTTTTACTCTCCATCTTATCGTACGTAACTTGCATGTAAGTCCGTATAATAGGGCGTGACATCCTTATGCAAGGCAAATATATGCATTGTAGCTGGAGGGAGGCATTTCAATTGTACAGTATTGACTGGGTTAAGTACTTACGTATGACAAGGCAATACGTACGATCAGAGGTACGCAAGGAAACGTTCTCAACACGTAAGTCAGCTAAGTTACGTGCCTGCCAGGGGAGTGCATTATATTTAGTAGAGTGTAACGCGTGTACGCTTGCGTACGTAAAATTACCTTAAGTCTGGATCAGGCTCATTATTCTATTATTTTCTCGCTACTCATTATTCTATTATTTGCAATATTCTGACAGATATTAATGAATGTAAATGTCAAATAAAAACCCAGAAGTCAGAGCATATTATAGTCCATAACACTCCATATTATATTTATTTTATTCAGATTATTCGAACATCACAATTAGTTGGATCCAGACTTCTGAGGTTTGTTCGCCTTCTATGGGCCTGATTCAATTAAGCGCGAAGTGAATTTTTTCCGCAATTTTTCGCGTATTTTACTAATTTGCATATTTTTTTATTTTTTTCGGTCCGGATTCAATTCCGTTTTTTACGTGTATTTTTTTGGTCTATGGCATGTATTTTTTGTCCCTATTTAAATGCATTGCAAGTGCGAATTTTTGCAATTCATTTGCATTACACGCGTTAAAATTTGCGCGTTATTTTACATCATTTTTTGCGCACCTCATCAAGGTGCATATTATGATATGTGAGGGTGAAATTCATGAAAAGATTCAAGAGTACAGCTCCTCTATGCTCCTGATCACCTCCCAGCACAGTGGCAAAAGAAATGTGATAATCCACATAAATCTATGCAGCCTGCAACTCAAATAAATAGCTGTAGGTTAAAAAAATAACTAAAAAGTAGAAGAGAACATTGAAAAGTGAAAAATTACGCTGGCAGAAGTTTTTAAAAAAACAACAATCCGAAAAAGTTATTTTATATTATTCTCTTCTACAATTATACGTTATTACTGAGTTGCTGCAGTCTAATTTTTGACATTCAAGTGCAGAAGGTCCTAAATAGATTATTACAGACATATGACGGCAGGGCTGCTTATGGGAAGTGATTGTGCTGACATTTGTGTTGCATGGGTAAAGATACAGAAATACACGCACGTATTTTATAACGTGAGGTAAGCACAAAAATGAGTGCTAACAAATACGCTCATGGTTCATTTAACGCGCGTTGGAGGCGGTGGGACATTTCTAATTGAATAGTGGTTATTTTTTCGCGCGAACGGTGCGTATTTTATACACGCGGTTTTTTTTTTATTCGCGTTTAATTGAATCAGGCCCTATGTGCTTCAGTTGGATTGCATGGTCTTTACCAGACAGCAGTGGGTAATCTCTTAGCCAGTTTACAGTAGAAGCGTTTACTCTTTCTGCAAGCTCACCTGGATCTTGTCATGCTAATCGTATAGACACTGGTAGAAAACTCACTGCTGTGTTATGGTATGTGAAGACTAATGCACTTCTGGAGCCAGATTTACTAAACTGCAGGTTTGGAAAAGTGGAGATGTTGCCCATAGCAACCAATCCGATTCTAGCTGACATTCTCTAATATGTAATAGAAAAGTGAGAGCTAGAATCTCCTCTTTTCAAAATCCACAACGTAGTAAATTTGGCCCCTGGTGTTCACCAGGGATCCTAATGGTGGGTATGGTCTTTGCTAGGTGAAGGGCGCAGTTCATGGTTCCTGTAAACAGCAATCTGTGGAGTAATGACTGGGTGTTGTTACGTTACCCGGGTTGACCGCACACCAGGGCGCAGAGTCTAAATGGGGCCTGGTCTTTGTTAGGGCCCCTGATGGTGGGGATAGGCTGGGCTGCAGGACACAGGCCGCAGGTTGCGCCCCCTGGTGGTGGCTCAAGGAGTAACGAGGAGGATTTGGGAGTCGGACATCACGGCAGGACAGAACACAAACAGACAGGACCGAAACAAACGAAACAGAGATAAACAGTGGGGAAGGAGCAGTGGGGATTGTGTCCAGAACACAGACAACAGATTCCAGGAGAGGACTGGGACAGGTACTGCAAGGACAGGGCCAGAGCAGTGGGGAAGGATCACAGGAGGATAATACAGATACAAAGTAACAGAGAATGCATACACATAAACAGATAAGGGCAGAGGTCCAAGGTCAGAGAGATGATCAGGGGAAATGGACAGATAAAACAAATGGCAGGACAAGGAAAGACAAGGCAGATGAACAGCAGAACAGAGCAAGAACCAGACAAGAATCCTGCTGAACAATCCAGAAGCAAACTGACAAAATGGCTACAGCATACAATATCACCAGCCAGGGAGAGTTCACTTTGCTGGGTATTTAAACACTAAACAACCAATCAGAGCTGCAGAGTCTCCCAGCTCTGGCTGGTCTGAATCCTGGCTGTTAGGCAGCAGCTTAGAGGTATTAATCAGGCTAGCACCTGGAGTGGCTTCTGCAGGCCTTTCTGAGCTAGTGTATTCCAGTTGCTTAGCAACAACCAGGGGAACAGAAAGCCAGCAAGCAGAAATGGCTATAGCAGACCCTTTTGTGTGAAAACGGGCTTTATCATATGAAAACGAAGAATTGATCGCCGGCCCACTCTAATGAATGCGAGCCGGCAGATCACTTTATTTACTAAGTGTCAGTGCAGATCTGAAGATGGTGTTAGAGTAAGTATTCCAGCGGTCTCCCCATATACCCCATTTTCCTCCCCCTAATAGCTGTAATTGGGGGGAGAAAGAGGGGGGTACATATCGGGAAACCGCTGGAATACAGTTAAGTAAAAACACATTAAAATCTAAGTAAAAAAAAAAAATATATATATATATGAACTTGTTTTAATTCATTTTTATCTAATAAACATATTTAATTAAAAACAAACACAAAAAAAAAATAGAGAACAAAGCTTTTAAACTTACCTGACCGGGCGCGATTCTGTCTCTAATCCCGGTGCATAAGCAGTTATTTTTTGCCCAAAAGGCAGCTACTGCGCATGTGGCTGGCCTGCATATCTGAACGAAGTCAGCAAAAGGCTTACTGACCATCGTTGGACCTCGCCAAAGGGGTAAGTATTTGTAAATATTTCCCGTGGTCCTGCCAGGTTCACTGTGAGGCGCAGCGAGCCTGGTTGCTACAATTAGCGCTCAATGCGCTAATGATGGTAAATAGAGCCCTATATTCCGACTGCTCAAGCAACCAGGGGTCAAAGTGTTTGTGCTGCTGCGAATATTACAGCAGCACGTAACAGGTGTAAAAGGAGCAATAATTTTTTTTTTTTTTAAAGTTAGTTAAAAAAAATATATATATTTTTAAGACTTAGATTCAGGTTAAGCAGAGTCTTCCTTAAAACTAACAGAGTCTTCCTTTAACTAAGGAAAGGTATAAGGATAAAGATACTTTGTATACTATGAATAAAGTAAGATGATATTTCATTTTAGACACTGATACATATTACATTGTAAGACATTTTATATTTATATTGCATTTTATTATGTACTGTGCTGTCCATCTCTGCCCTGTATGTCTGCTGTATTTTGATATATTTAGTATGGCGCTGCAGACACATTGTAGCGTTTTATAAATAAACTGTGATAATAAAAGCCTATTCTTTTCCTTTTTGGATATCTTCGGCAATAACCTTCTCATGATCCCCCTAAGAGTTACGCAAACCCAATCCCTTTGAGCTGTATATATGTGTATGTATGTATATATGTGTGTATATATATTTATATACACACACAGTCAGGTGCATAAATATTGGGACATCAACACAATTCTCATATTTTGGGCTCTATACACCACCACAATGGATTTGAAATAAAACAAACAAGATGTGCTTTAACTGCAGACTTTCAGCTTTAATTTGAGGATATTAATATCCAAATCAGGTAAACGGTGTAGGAATTACAACAGTTTCTATATGTGCCTCCAACTTTTGAAGGGACCAAAACTAAACAAACTTTCACTTTTTAATACTTTGTTGCAAATTCTCTGCAGTCAATTACAGCCTGAAGTCTGGAACGCATAGACATCACCAGACGCTGGCTTTCATCCCTGGTGATGCTCTGCCAGGCCTCTACTGCAAATGTCTTCAGTTCCTGCTTGTTCTTGGGGCATTTTCCCTTCAGTTTTGTCTTCATCAAGTGAAATGCATGCTAAATCGGATTCAGGTCAGGTGATTGACTTGGCCATTGCATAATCCACCTTTTAGCCTTAAAAAACTCTTTGGTTGCTTTTGCAGTATGCTTCGGGTCATTGTCCATATGCACTGTGAATATGAATAGACTGAATATGAGCAAATAATATTGCCTGAAACACTTCAGAATTCATCCCGCTGCTTCTGTCAGCAGTCACATCATCAATAAATACAAGGGAACCAGTTCCAGTGGCAGCCATACATGCCCACACCATGACACTACCACCACCAAGCTTAACTGATTAGGTGGTATGTTTTGGATCATGACCAGTTCCTTTCCCTCTCCATACTCTTCTCTTCCCATCACTCTGGGAAGAGTTGATCTTTGTCTCATCTGTCCATAGGATGTTGTTCCAGAACGGTAATGGCTTTTTTAGATGTTGTTTGGCAAACTCTAATCTGGTCTTCCTGTTTTTGTGGCTCACCAATGGTGAACCCTCTATATTCACTCTTGTGAAGTCGTCTCTGTTGACACATATACACCTACCTCCTGGAGAGTGTTCTTGATTTGGCCAACTGTTGTGAAGGGGTTTTTCTTCACCAGGGAAAAAATTCTTCTGTCATCCACCACAGTTGTTTTCCGTGGTCTACCAGGTCTTTTGGTGTTGCTGAGCTCTCCGGTGCGTACTTTCTTTTTAAGAATGTTACAAACAGTTGATTTGGTCACACCTAATGTTTTTGCTATCTCTCTGATGGGTTTCTTTTGATTTTTCAGCCAACGATGGCTTGCTTCGCTGATAGTGACAGCTCTTTGGATCTCATAGTGAGAATCAAAAGCAACAGATTCCAAATGCAAATGTCACACCTAGAATTAACTCCAGACCTTTAACCTGCTTAATTGATGATGAAATAATGAGGGCATAGCCCATGCCTGTCCATGAAATAGCTTTTGAGTCAATTGTCCCATTACTTTTTGTCCCTTAAAAAGTGGGAGGCACATATAGAAACCGTTGTAATTCCTACACCGTTCACCTGATTTGGATGTAAATACCCTCAAATTAAAGCTGAAAGTCTGTAGTTAAAGCGCATCTTGTTTGTGTCATTTCAAATCCATTGTGGTGGTGTATAGTAGCTGGTAGACGTCATGTTGTTCATCTCCCAGTCAGCTTGTGTGAATGATAACAGCTTCCACCATCCAGTCTTCAGCACTCCTACAGTTCTCTAGATATGAGTAATTGACATCTTCCTCCTAAGCACACTATTTCAGCTGCCGGCAAGGCCGCGATACAGTGTACTTAAGAGGAGGATGTCAATCACTGACATCCATCCTCCTAGAGAGCTGCAGGAGTGTTGAAGACTGGATGTTTGTGGGGGCCCTTTGTGCGTGAGGACCCCGGGGTGACCGCCCTGATCGCCTTGTGGTGAATCTTGCTCTGCATCAGTTGTGCATTAGTTTATCTAAGATGTGACAGAGGTTATTCAAATATCAGAGCAATACTGTGAAAGAGTGAAAATGAGGCGCAATAAGGTTAACATACACCAGAGAAATGGGTATGGAATCAAAGCAGAAAAAGACAATTAGGGAAAAAGCAAGAATATGGCAGATGTAATGGAAGAGCAAACAAATTGTTCTGGAGAGATTTTTATTATAGAATTTTCCAGCAAACGTTACATTTTTATCATTATTAAAGGCAAAACCCAATTTTGTAAAATACACACCACATTTTATTTGTAATAAAAATGCAGCTTCAATTCCTGAAAATCTACCACTTATAAGAATAATGTTCATCTGACTTTCAGATGTTGTTTAATGTATTTGGCATTGTTCAAAATAAGTTACAATTCAGGGAAATGCTGCTTCCATCGATCTCATTGGGACCAGTATAAGGAGGTTAATTACCAAACACTGAGAAGCTTAACTTATACTGGCGTTATCAATATGTTGCCATTACTTTTACTTACCTTCCCATCCTAAAGGAGATTGTTCAGTTGTACAGCTGCAGATACAGGGGAATTTGCTCCACTTTTTTTTTTTTAACACTGTGTACTGTTTTTTTTAAAACTAATTAACTCTTTCCAGTGAGCTGCTCCTTACGCTAACACCATCCCAGGGATGGTGTAAGCGTACGGCTTGTTAACAGCCGCTGGACAGCCCTGCACTCAATATTTAATGAGAGAAACACCCCTTTTCTAATTTAAATATCGTGGAACTCCCAGTTCCACAGGCAGAGGGCAGTCGAATGCGCGGGCAGACGGATGGGTTCACTTGTGCCCATCTTTCTGTGCGCTCTCCCGATCTGAGCATGCGCTGTGCTAATTTTTGCTGTGCGTCTGTCTGAAAAAAAAAACCAGAAGAGCAGCTCTGAATCCAGGCCTCTATCTGTAAAATAATATGCAGAAATCATTTTCTTGTAATTTAAAGCTTGTTGTGCACAAATACTTAACATCTTTTATATAAACTGTCATTTAGGGATTAGCTAGGACACTACACATCTGCAATGTATAAATTTGCCTCCCCCATCATATAACATGGTATTGTTGTGGTGTACACTTTATCAGCCCATAGATATTAACACTAAAACAAAATATAAATAGTAAAAAAAAAAAAAGACTTTCAGTTATACTTATGTGTAAAAATAATCCATTGCAGCATATAATGATACTCTATAATGACCTACATAGGCACTATAATCCTTGTCTTCCTCAGAATGGAAGGTTTGTTGGCAGTTCTTAAAAGACCTGTAATTTTAAACAGATCAAGTTAAATTACTTAGAAAAGTAAAATAGGTAGTTTATCTTTTATTGGACCAACAATGGTTTATAGTTCAGACACTTTCTTGTGATCACAGGAAAAGTGTGCATAACATGCAATTACTGATTAATCAGAAAATGTTCATGCTGCCTTCAATTCCCTTATTTTTTATTCACATAGAAAGAAAAAAAGATCTATATAATCTGAAATTTTAAAGGGTTTACTGTATTAAAATATCTGTCAATCAATTGTGCAGGTGTCACCTGGGTAACCCAGCTAACATGAGATGGACATAGATAAGGAAAGAGTAGTGGAATAAAATCATATGACATAATAGGAGCTTCATAGAGAATTTCATTTATAATAGAACCTCTGGTCATGGGAAATCTTTAACTCAGAAATAAAGCACATATATATTTATTAAAGGAGACAATTAAAAAAGAGAGATATAATGTATGTATGAGTGATTTAATCTTCTCGAGGTTGTTATTTATCCGGACATTAGTAAGTCTATCCCGTTCCTCTTTGCATGTTGTCATGCACTATGCACAGGCAGTGAGAAATCACAATCAGAAATGGCTGTATTTATGCTAAATAGTGAAATGCTAATCTAATAATCTATTATGCCTGTCAAACATGGATTGTCTGCATGACTTTATCACTGCATATCCTGCAGTCAATGATTTTAGCAGCCTGCCACAGATTACATTGCCTGTTGCCCTGAAGATAATCTAACCCTGTGGTAGTTTTCTACTGCACATAAAATTGATGCATTGTCTTGGGTACATTTGAGATTTTTTTCCAGATATAATGAAGTGTTTTACTTAAATAATTAATTTACTATGAAACCGCAATAGTTTGAGTGTTTGTATTTAAGATTATATTTTTTACCAGGTCATTTCTAAAGTAAAAAATATTTACATAATAATGCTGACATTTCTGGGTTCGCAAACTAAAAAGACCTGATCCAGTTGGCCGTACACTTTTTTTTTTTTTAAAGTGTAAGCGCAATGATTTGTGCTAAAGTGGGAGAGAGCTAAAATGCTATTACAAAGTGACTGATCTACATGTGAACACAGCTGTGTGTAGAGTGCCAGTGGAAAGAGGCGTTCCCCCCAGCTCAGGGCTGGCATACCTGAGTTTTTTCAGTAAATGCCCAGGGCCATCTTTTCCACTGGGTACAATGGGCACGTGCCCAGGGCCTCAATAGTTCTGGGGCCTTGAGCATTACTGCCAAGCAGTCAAAGCATTTACAGACTGACTGTTTTGGATTTCCGTTAGGGAGATGGGGTAATTCCTGGCTGCATTTTTAGTTCCATTTTTATTCCTGTGAATGGGTTGTTAGGGACCTCTATGCATTGCTTTGCCCAGGGCCAACAATACTTAAAGCACAGCTCTACAGGCCTGACACAGTGAGGATGAACAAAAACAAGGTTGTAAAACATTGCATTACAATATATTATACTGACTATTTTTAAAATGTAAATTTTAAATCCCTTTTTTGGATTGATACCAGGGCACATTTATATATAAAACCTTTATTGTAACAAAACAATACATACAAGAAGCCCTTTTAAATTATTTACAAAATTAAACTTTGAAACATGCAACTTGTGTAGGCTGCTGCATTTACTCTCTGTTTATTTGTCTATACATATCCGTTTGCATGTTTCAAATGCATAATTATTCCTATACTACCTTTTATGAGTTTCTACTTATGGAACATTGTATAGGGTAAATGCATAATCATGCTTTACCTGGGCATCTGCTGCACTAAAGCTCTGGGTCAGGTTTGACACATGTTAGATTAGTATTGTAACCATAATTGTCTATAAATATATGAATACTAGGTAAGGACACCAAGGGGCTGATTCAGAGTTGCACTTGCACCTTTTTTTAGGTGCAAGTGTACAGCTCGGCTATAACATTTTTCAAAGTAAGGGGTGTTTATTAATTTAACAGTTTTTGCATGAAGGGAAAATATATCACTTTTACACATAGAACTAAAATACTGCATAGCTTTATGTTTAGTCTATAAAATAGAGTTGAGCTAAGAAATTTAACCTCCTAATATTAATTCTGGTTTTACAAATGAAATCTGCCTCCCCTTGCAATTCAACATGGCTCAGGTCTATAAAATAG
The DNA here is from genome assembly GCA_011038615.1 of Limnodynastes dumerilii. NCBI lineage: Eukaryota > Metazoa > Chordata > Amphibia > Anura > Limnodynastidae > Limnodynastes > Limnodynastes dumerilii. The sequence goes on along the minus strand of WWET01002847.1, from coordinate 60,165 downwards.
AGTTGAGCTAAGAAATTTAACCTCCTAATATTAATTCTGGTTTTACAAATGAAATCTGCCTCCCCTTGCAATTCAACATGGTATTGCTCAGGTCTACACTTGCACCTAAAAAAGGTGGAAGTGCAACTCTGAATCAGCCCCCAAGACTGCAAAACTCCTTTATTGAGGCCTAACAACCATCCTGTATTGATCCATAATTTCTAGATACTACACAATTGGTGTGCCTTCAAACTTATTTTCCTTCCCCTTTCTTCCTCTGTTGTGTCCAGAACCTTCCCTTCCAGTGTACCTGCTTCTTAATTGTATAATTATTATTATATACATTGGATTTATCAAGTTAAAATATTTTTGTAGCATGTGTATTATTTTGTCTTTGTTTCCCCAAAAACTAATTGGGCCAGAATAGATAATAATAATAATAATAATAATAATAATAATAATAATAATTAATAATAATAAAATAATGAACCAGATCCAGACTTCCATAGATAAGTAAAGGGTAGTGGAATAAAATAATAAGAAATAATAGGGGCATTTTCCAATTGCATTTCCAGTATAGTTCTGCATGCGGATGTCAGGTATGCTAAGTGGAATGGGGGAGGTATGCAAATGTTACAGTGAAGTTGTGCTAAGCCCCTCTGTATTACAAGTGTTTTATCATAGGGGGTCTACAATCAGACTACCTTTTGAGCGAGGGTTGTCCAGATGAAATATTCAGACATTGTAAACCTAGGGAATAATTTAGTATGTCATATTGATTAACTGCACATTAAGGAATGTATTTTAAATTATCCATATAAAATGTAAATATATTTAATTTAATACACTAATATTCATATTTTATTTTTTTATGTTATTTTTTATGAAGGGTTAAATAGTTAGTAGTAACTTAAATCATTTTGCTATTTACCATGGATAAACAAACAATCAGTCAGGGAAGATAAAGAAAATGATAATTGCAATGTAAAAGATATTTTCTGCTGCTGAAACCAGCATTTGATGCTCTCTGGTTTGGTAAGTTGCATTTGCTATAAGTACATACACAATTATATCATCTCTTTAAAAGTCAGTGAGCACAAGCCTATTTCATGTACACATGAGCACACCTCTTCTTGTAAGACATGTTACTAATGGTCATGCAACAGTGCTGTGACCTTTTGAATGGATGCTCCACATAAGACAATTCTTACTGCCTCATTAAAAATAATGGAGCGACACTAGAAAAGGCTGCCTTGGGCATTCCACTGGAGAGGTATACAAGGGTTAACCTATTTTTATAAATTATTTTCACATTTTGCCAGATGGGTTTCCTGGGCAAATGTTCGCTATGGAACAAATAACATTTCAATAATGAACTGGAAAAGATAAATAAAAATGCCTAGAGCTCCTTACAGGACATCTAAGACATTTTGGACATTTTTCTGCGTGTGGATCTGTGATTATCGTTTGTGTGCAGGTCTATATTTGCTGAACCACCATATCTAGACATCCGTGTGATCACTCCGCTACCTACTCCCGTCGCATCAACAAATCTCTCATAGCCATACCCTACCTAAAGTGTTATGACTCATTTAAATGCAAATTGGTGGCAGTTCATAAGTCATGATTGGTACACATTGCATTAGCACACCTATGCTGTATATTGTAATACCGAGTCGCGGACACTGACTGGATAGCATGCATTGTGTTCCAATCGGGGTGCACATGCAGGACAAAACAGTGCAGACAGAACAGTTAAAGGAAAAATCTAAATTACGTTTAGTTTTTTAGGTTGGGTCATAGGACCAGATCCAGAGCTCCACATGCTCCTGTCTGCATGGAAGAGGGGAGTGAATTCCCCTGTCACTCCTCTCTCTTGTGTGGACTGTAGGTGACTTACTATGCCATATGGCAACCTTAAGTCACCCGTGTGGATTAACGGTCCATACGACCACTGTTCCGCACCCCTAAAACCCATCACTACTGTATAATTTAAATGTTCCTCCGCCCACATTGCGTAGTTTTGGCAGGCGAAGGGAAAGTCCTGCCTTGTCAGATGGATCTCCTGTCATACCGGAATTTCACGCATAACATCTGGAGCGTGCATGCTCCCTTCTCTCCAGACACCCAACTTACGCTTTTACCGTGGGTAACTCAGGTGTCTGATGGTAAGTATGGGTACAGCCCATAGTTATGGGCCTGATCCAAATCTAAAAGGAAATCCTGTACGTAGCCCCAATGCACACTACCAGACGCTGGAGAACAGGGCACTCTATTTTAAATATTTCACACTAATTGTGCGTGCAGAATATAGGATTGTATGTAAGGGCTAAACCCAGTCCTTACTGTACCACGTAATGCCAAAGTACAGCTTCCCTTGGGGATCTTCTATTTTGTGCTTCCCTTGTCAGCTGTGGCCTTTCTATCCCCACCCTTCCAACTAATAGGGTTCTAAATTATATAAAACCCTATTATTGGGCATAATTTGAATACATTTAAGACGTAATAACAAACTTATTGTAGGGCATATAGTGTATCCCTGAAAGTAGGGTTTTATATGCCATTAAATAATCTCTTTATTACTTTTTAATTGTTTTGAATTTATCTAACATAATAGTCCTTCTATTCTCCATGTGATAGGGCTTTATATGATATAACACTAGAGGGAGGATATAGAGCCCTATTAAGGGGACAATTGAAATAAAAACCTTTTGAAGTGCAAGTGTTTTCTTCTTTCCATCCTACGACAAGTGATGAAATTCACTCCCTATTAATATCCTCACCATCCTCAACCTGCCCTGTGGACCCAATTTCCTCACACCTTCTCAAACACCTCTTTCCCACTGCCTGCTCCCATCTAGCCCACCTTTTCAACCTTTCCATCTCATCTGGTATCTTTCCTTCCTCTTTTAAACATGCTCTTGTCTTTCACATTCTCAAAAAACCTAATCTGGACCCTACATCCCCCTCCAACTACAGACCTATATCCCTTCTCCCCTTTGCCTCAAAACTCCTTAAGCGCTTAGTCTACAAATGTCTCATAAGCTACCTTACGGACAACTCTCTCCTGGACCCCCTCCAATCTGGCTTCCGGCCCCTAAATTCCCCTGAGACTGCCCTTACCAAAGTGACTAATGATCTGTTATCTGCCAAATCCAAGGGCCACTACTCCATCCTTATCCTTCTTGATCTGTCAGCTGCTTTTGACACCTTTGACCATCCTCTTCTTCTTCAAACCCTTCACTCTTTTGGTCTCACTGACATTGCTCTCACCTGGTTTTCCTCCTATCTCTCTGACCGCACATTCTTTGTTTCCACCCCTAGCTCATCTTCCTCCCCCTCTCCGCTACCTGTTGGTGTCCCCCAGGGCTCTGTCCTAGGCCCACTCCTCTTCTCCCTCTACACCTCCTCATTGGGTAACCTCATCAGCACCTTTGGTTTCAACTACCACTTCTACACAGATGACAATCAAATTTACCTCTCTTCCCCCGACCTCAACCCCTCTCTTCTGTCTAAGATTTCTGAGTGCCTTGCATCCCTATCCACATGGATGGCCAAACGCTTCCTCAAGCTGAATATGGACAAAATGGAAATTATTGTTTTTCCTCCCCATAGGATTTCCTCCCCATCCTCAATCACGATAACCATTGGTGACACCTCTGTCTTCTCATCCCCTCAAATTCGCTGCCTAGGTGTCATCCTTGACTCCTCACTTTCCTTTATACCACACATCCGTGCCCTCTCTCATTCTTGTCGTTTCCACCTACGCAACATTGCACGCATCCGTCCCTTCCTCACCAATGAAGCTACTAAAACCCTTATCCACTCTTTAGTCATATCACGCCTCGACTACTGTAACCTCCTCCTCATAGGTCTCCCGCTCACCCGTCTTGCCACCCTTCAATCTATACTCAATGCTGCTTCCAAGCTCATCTTCCTCTCACGCCACTCTACCTCGGCCTCTCCTTTATGTCAAGCCCTCCACTGGCTTGCTGTCCGCTTCAGACCTCACTTTAAACTCCTTACCCTGACCTTTAAGGCCATCTCCTCATCCACTGCTCCCTAGCTCTCTTCCCTCATCAACATGCACACCCCTTCCCGCCCTCTCCGTTCTGCTAACCGGCGCTGCCTGACCTCTTTATTGATCACCACATCTCACGCCCATATCCAGGACTTCTCTCGTGCTGCACCTCTTCACTGGAATGACCTCCCTTCTTCAGTCAGACTCTCGCCCACATTGCAGGTCTTCAAGCATTCACTCTAAACGCACCTGTTCAGGTTAGCCTACCCCTCCTCCACTTAACATCCTCACTGCATCCTTCTACTATCCCTTGTATTCCTTCCCCCTCTCCTCCGCTCACACCAGCAGTCCACTTCCTACCTTCTCCTTATATCTTCTGTAAGTTCTTCCCTCCCACTTAGTGTGTTAGCTCACGTGAGCAGGGCCCTCCATCCTAGTGTTGTTCCTTGCTCCACCACTCCCCCCTCATTTCGTACCCTCCTGTCCCCCTCAGCTACCCTTTTACCCCATCCCCACCTAGTGGCTCCCTTTCATCCTCTCACTGCGCTCTATCCCCTGCCCCCTGATCTTCCAAGCTTGACACCTCACATTTTGCCTTGCGTTCTGTGCTTGCTACACTCACAATTTTGTGATATTTTTATATTCAGATTGTATTTAATATGTACTATGCTGTTCCTGTATGTCTGTTTTGTATTTTGTTGTATTTTGTACGGCTCTGCGGACACTTTGTGGTGCCTTATAAATAAACGATAATAATAATAATAAGGTGGGGAAGCGCTTAAACATTTCATGCACAGGATGCTGCTATCAGACCTTGGGCCTTCCCTGCCGGCAAGTTAACTGTAGTTGTTCTAAACACTGCGGTTACATACTTCACCCATCACAATTACTGGTATCTGTTACAATTAAGTGTAATTTTGATGGTAAAGGCAGAATTAAAAATTATAATGGGGAAAGATGAAACTCTAGCTCTTTTATTTTTTACCCATATCACTTGAGTGATGCACTAATTCAGGAAGTAGCATTATTCACTTGTTTATTATCACACCCATCCTCCTGCAAGGCCATGCCATGTGATCATTAATAATAATAACAATGGACCAGATCCAGACCCCCACATGCTTTCCGTACGTGCAAAGAAGAGGGAAGGGAACTCCCCTGATACTCAGCCTATCGGACTTGAGGGCAGATATGTTGCCATAAAGCAGTGTTAACACATATGTGTATCAGTGGTCATCGGTGGTATGTGTTAAACCAGGCCCGTGCTGTTTAATTTAAATCTCCACCCCAACATGCCAGGCGGAGGGGATCTACTATCGTATGGAACTGTTTTGCGTGCGTACGTAGGGTGTCGTATGGACCTTTGGATCCTGTTCAGTAATCTACCCTATATGAGTCTGGACAGCTAGGGGTGCACATGGGAAAATAGTAATTACAAACACAGGGTGGCTTTAGGACCTCGGCTTGGATATTGTAGTATTTGCTAGACTTGACAACAGTTTATTATAAAGCTAAGCATCAGCCCAGCTCCCTGCAGCAGTGGAATGTCAATATTGAGCACATTTCACACACAGATGTGTGCCTATAATAGCCTGTGAGAATATGCATGTGCTAGGGAGTGGGGGCTGGGAGAGGCTAACAGTAAGCAGTGGGGACCTGGCCTCACTGACCACATTTAATCAGGCCTTCTGTAAACAATTCAACAATTTCATTGTTCTCTAAAAAACTAATAAAGAGAAACAAGCACTTTTCATTCATCTTGAAGTCATTTTCTGTCAGGGTTGAGCCCCTTGTGGCCTGTAGCGTGTGCATTACTTACTGCATGATACTGCAGCGGCCAAATTATTTCACAGAGTCTGCCGGTTCACATGACAATGAGTATTTACCATGTCGGCGTCTGAGATTGTACAGTTAACGAGTTGTACAGCGTTTCTATCAAGAGAAACTGCTTAGCATAACTAACTCTCAAGGAGTTATTATACCTCTAAAAATCCATTTTAAGTGGCATTATTTAAATAAAGTAGAAAAACGGTTCACTAGCTTTTAAAGGGACTACAAAAAAGTCAGTGAGTTGCAGTGCAGTAATCCTCAGTTTAAAGCACGGCTGAGAGCACTCCTGGGAATTATCCCTATAATGGAATGTTTTGTAAAATGCCCAGATAAATTCAGTCTTATAGCAGTTTCACTTATTTCTCTAGATATATACATTTCAGATAATGTCACACCAGTGCAAATGCGGGTAAAATTGTGTAATGAACTAGACATTAGCTTCTTTTATCTAAATAGCAACAGGCCGAAATAATTGTTACATTATCTTTATAGATGTCTAATTTGGTTTTAATGACTAAAATTATATAAATCCATTAAATTTAGCCTTACCTTTTCTGTGAAGTTTAAGGGTTGAATTCAAAACTCTCCCGTTTGACATGTGTTTTTACCTCTCTGTGCATGTGCAACCCTCTGTTCTGCCTGATCATAGTGGTTATGTTTGCAAATAAGCATTCGCATTTATTCATTGTACAGTATAGACAATGCCTCTGATCAAGGCATTTTGTGCTTTTGCAATGGAAAACCTGGGGTAGGCCTTGGTGATCGGATGTTTTTATCACAAGTGGTAGTGATTAAATTGTGAATGTCTGAATAGTGCTACCCAGTGGTCAAGGACCACTCAAAATCTTTTGCTCTGGAATCCAAGCTGGAAATCCGGAGTTCTGGATCTGGTTCTAAGTGCCCAATTGACATGAGAATATTAAGCGGTGATGGTTGCAGTTAGATAATAATGATTGTATCATTGTCAACACCTACAAAAAAATAGAAATTTTTATGTCGACAAGTTGACAGCTCTGTTCCCCATGTTCTCCCTGGTCCATCCTCAGCGCTGGCCATCTGACCTTTGCTGCTCCAGCCACTGTAACTCCAATCCATTCTTACCACTGCCTGTTCATCCTTGCATCTGCTCCAGTCCTTCAATCAAGAAATGTAATCAAGCATTGTTAAGGTTAAGCTTAGGGTTAAAGTTACTGTTGGCGTTACACAAAGTTAGTGTTGGCTTTGGGTTTGGTTAATTTAGAGTAAGGGTTAGAGTTGTGTTTAGGATTGGAGATAGGATTATTGTAATGTCTATTATAGCATGTGTCAATGTTACAAAATTTTACCTGACAGTTATTGACATATTGACAATTCCAAATAGAGCAAGGTCACCATGTTAAACTTGTTGGCTATTTGATTCCGACAAGAGGAATTGCTTAGGTTTAGAAAATATATACTTAAAGTCACCAATATTATTTTATTAGGGACAATAAGGTTTTAATAGTGGGAGGTTGATAGTGAAGATTGGAAGTTACCAGCCACTTCTGCCCAAGGACTAGCATCTTCTTTTCCAGTTCTCCCTTCATACTCTCTTTACTGTATTGTTTCCTTTCTCCCCATCCAGTACTTACTATATTATCTTTGTTCCTCTGTTACTGTACTTTCTCTCCTTCTCCCTCTCCTGGACCGGACCCTTGTTTCCCTTCTATATTATACTGTCTCCTATTTTCACCGCTTTTTTTTTAATTGCCCCATTACCACCTTTTTCTATTTTACCCCTGTATTATACTTTCAGTTGTAGTTTCCTCATGCAGGGCAGTACTCAGAGCTCCGGCCGCAATGCAATTGAGGCCGGAGTTTTGAGAAATGTGCTACTGCGCATGCGCAGTAATTTAGTAACGTAATCTACGTTACTTCTTGCAACGTAGATTGCATATACACGGTCTTAAAGGAGGAGAACCAGGAGTGAACAGTGCCAGAGAGGCCGAGGAAGTGAAGGATGTGGAGCAGGAGAGGGTGATCAACAGTGTCAAAGGCTGCCGATAGATCCAGAAGGATCTTAAATTTGGCCAGTTTCAGTGGAGTGGAGGGGGCGGAACCCAGACTGGAGAAGGTCCAGGATGAAGTTGTCAGCAAGATAGCCGATTAGATGCTTGTAAACAAGCCGTTCAAGCAATTTGGAGGTGAAGGGGAGAAGAGAGATGAGTCGGTAGTTGGAGGATGAAGTGTGTCAAGGTTAGGTTTTTAAATGATGGGGGGGAGACAAGAGCATGTTTAAAGGGGGATTGGAAAGAAGCCAGAGGAGAGGGATAAGTTGAATAGGTGGACAAGATAAGAGAAAGTAAAGAGAGGGAGAGACCGAAGAATATTAGAGGGGATAGGATAAAGTGGGCACGTTGACGGAGAGGTTGACAAAAGAAGCTGAGGTAGGAATGAAGGTAGACATTGGTGGGTGGCTAGGGAAGAACTGAGAGGGAGGATATGAAGGTGGAGAAGAAGTGATGGTAGAGGAGATGGAGCTCCTGATGGAGTCAATCTTTGAAGTGCAGAAGGTGGCAAAGTCAGAGGCAGAAATGGAGAGAGGTAGGGGAGGAAATGAGAGGGGGAGAGTTAACCATTACCAACTCCTGGATTAACACCCAATAGCCAATTTCTCCCTTAACCTAGCAGACATATCAGTCTCCAGCACTTAGATAATAGTGGCAAAACAGAAGTCTAGATCAGTATGTATAAAGGAGAAAAACATATTGTACCTCTATATTGTACCCTGTCCCTCTGTCAAAAGATATTGTAGGTGTCATTCCTCTGGATGGATTACAATGTGTTTTTACTGGATGGAACAGATGCTTGCCCATGTGCAGAATGGATCAGTGGTTGAGGAATGTAGTCATTGTACAGTAAGTTATAAATTATATCTAAGTCCAGAAAGCTGCTGATGGATGATGCTCGGGCACTTACAGTGCAGGTAAGGGTCAGTTAAACCCCCTTTGGGGGGTGAAGATCCACCGTGAGGTGGCAGGCGCCATACTAGGGAAAATTCATTTTTTCTTTATCACAGTGCAGGGAGTTTTTGCATTGGAGTGGATTTTATCTCCCATTTGCTACTACCATACTTGGTTCTTTACCAATATTATCCTCTGCACGTTCACCGATTGGATTGTGTTTTATGAACTCGCCATATATATACCCATAGGTTGCTTTATCCACTATTTTAATATTTCGCCTTTTAATTATTAATTTATTAAAAGTTACGTTTTATCACATATTTCAGTATTTGTTGTTCTGCAAATCCCATGGAATTTTGCTATCACATTGCAATTATCTAATCTGGTGTGCTCCTACAAGTGGTCCACTTTCCCTTGATTCTTCAAGGTTTTTGTTTTTTGCTGCAGTAGTTATACTGCATTGCTCACAGCTGCAGCAGCTCATACGGGAACTTCCTGTATGAGCACTTCCTGTCTGCAGAAACAGCGCCGCAGAGGAGGAAGGAAACAGGTAAGTAAGTAACTGAGGGGGACTGGAGGCATATTATGGGGAATACTGGGGAGGGAGGGGAACTGGAAGCATATTATGGGGAATACTGGGGGTAGAAGGAGAACCAAGGCATATTATGGGAAATACTGGGGGGGGGAGGGGAACT
>WWET01002847.1:23210-37013 GCA_011038615.1 Limnodynastes dumerilii | reverse complement strand
CTAGAGATGAGCACCGACCCCTATGTTTTTGTTTTGGATCTGTATTCACTTTTATGTTTTGGTTTTGTAAAAAAAAAATGTTTTGGATCTGTATTTTATTTTAAATTGCTAGAATATGCTAAAATCAAGCAATTTTTATGTATTTTTGCTCCTAAAACATTTATTTCCAGTCATTCCTAGTCAAATTGGACCACCTCACAGCTCACAAGATTGAGGTTGGTTGGTACATGCTACCATATATTGTCTAGTATCCCACTCTCAACTTTGTGACATTTGTCAATTGTAAAATGTATTCTCAAGTATTGCAATTGTTATATAACATGAAATGACAATATCTATGGTCCCTTCCACAGTAAATATATATATATAAATTCTATAGTTTGTAAAATGTTTAAAAAAAAAGTATTGCATAAATAAAGAGGAAAAAGTGTGAACAGGACTTGCTGCAGGTTGAGGAATATAGAAGTTGCTATTAACCAGTATATTCCATGTACATTTTAGCAGACTAAGGGCCATATTTATTAAGCTGTGGGTTTGGAAAAGTGGAGATATTGCCCATAGCAACCAATCAGATTTTAGCTGACATTCTCTAGTATGTAAAAGAAAGTGAGAGCTAGAATCTGATTGGTTGCTATAAGCAACATCTCAATTTTTCCAAACCTGCAGCTTATTAAATCTGGCCCTAAGGGTTAATAGCAATTAGCAATTGTGTGAGTGGCAGAATATTGTCTGCTTAGTTGAATAACAACTTCATCAACATTGTTGGTCCAGTGTGCGGAGGTACTATCGTTAGCCCACATAGTATCTCTGCACACTGTACTACCTGCTACTAATACAAGTGCTAAGAGTCATTAACACCTGAAAGTGGAAGCAAATCATATTTGTACCTATTTGCAGGGCTCTTCTATCTCTGTCTGTCTCTCTCTCACATACACACATTTCAATTCGACCTCCTGGAGTCTGGCGCCCTAGCCTGCAGCCTTGTCACCCTATTGGCTGATCAACCCTGCCTATGTGCATGACTATGGGAACCTCCTTCTGTGTGTGACACTGATGGATATATGGACCCCTTACACTGTCACTTCATGTAAAACGTTTGGGGAAACTTACTGCCTTGTAATGGTAACTGCCCTGTGGTGGGATTCCTCTTCTATATCTGTCTAGCCAATAAGCCAATGAAGCCATGCCCCTTTTCACGCCACCCGCAATGCCATGCCCCCTTTTCAACTTAATGTTTTTTCTTTATTTTTTTTATTAAATAATCATTTTAGGGGGTGTTTCTGGGCTATCAGAATCTTCTCATGGGTGTGCCCTATGTCCTTAACAGTCTAGCTGTGCTCTTTCTTACCTTGGCCCAGATTCAGACCTACACACGCATTACGTGTACAATCGCGTAGCGGGGAGTGCACGCCCCCTGCTCTCCCTGCTCTCGGTAGTAAATCTGGACACTTATGTTAAATTTAAAATTTTATGACTAGGCTTCCCTTGCCCCGACACCTAATTTACATGGCTGTCTCCGCCTTCATAATTTGGTGCCTGCCCCTTGTGCGTACTGGCTGGCGTACGTAACAAAGTTATGTATGCCTGTCGGTACACATGCGTAAGGAGGATGTGTGCATGTGCACAAAGTAGATGACAGGGGTATTATGCACGCAGGGCCTGATCCTGAACTACGCCCGCCGTCACTAGGACGGCAGGCGTATGCTTAAGATCGGCTTTTCAGCCGGGCAGATGTTGCCCGGCGTTACTACGGCAACGCCCGATCATGGATCGGGTGTCCGTAGCAGCGCCGTAGGAATGCTGGAGGGGACGTCCCTACGTTCAGGTTAGTGTAGGTGCACGGGGGGAGGTAGTTTAATGAGGGTGAGTGGGCGGGCTAGGCGGCCATACGCTCCTGTACGAGCATATGGCCCCTTCCTTACGCCGGCTGAAGTTAGGGTAGCCTTCAGACGGCGTAAGGAAGGGGCCATACGCCCGCACAGGGGGAGTGTCGGGGTAAGTGAACGCCGATATGCTTTAGTAAGCACAGCGCATCGGCGTAGTTCAGGATCAGGCCCGCAGTGTGTGTAATTCCTCTGTTGGCCGATGGTCTGGATGTGGGCCATTGTGTGTTGCCAGCAATGGCATCTGAGGAATGTTTCTTTAGTGGGGCTGCAGGGGACCTTCTAATAGGGTGGATTGGATTATAGGTGAGTGCAGGGGGTATAGTTGCCCCATAGCAACTGCACCCCTAACACCCACTATAGTTGCACTATATCACTCATCCCAGGCATTCTGTTCAGCTTTTCCACTCAATACAGTTGTAGTTGTAACAAATAGTCTCCACAAGTCTGCTTCTATGTTCAGTTCCCTGTGAATGACTGATCACAATCATGTGATACTTCCACAGTCAGAGACAGGAAGCAGGAAGTACAAGGGTTGAAAGGTCCGAATTATCAGTGAAAATGGTGTTTTACCTCCATTACAGATCCAAATTTGGTGGGAGGAACAGAGGCATGTCTTGGCACAACTCGGAATCCCAAAATTCGGATCTGTCGGACTTCACAGAATCAAAACCGCTCATCTCTAATACATACCCACTCCCCGAACATTTTTCCCCAACATATTTTAAAATATACTCTTTGCCATCTGGTATTACTTATGATGAAAATAGAAAATAGAAATGTTTCTGGATCATACTGTAATACAGTAATACATGAAATGCCCCTATTCTTAGTTATCATATAGCCCTAAACATCTAACAAATATTAAACTGTTATATTTAAGAATAAAAAATGTTTTAATACACCCTCTGCTTATACTGTAGAAGTAAGCAGATAAATTATCACTAATTTCCTAAAAGTTAATGAGAATTTTGTACACAAATGAATATAAAACACAACTATATACTGAAAAATATAAACAATCCTGAAATTCACAACAATGCACAAGATGGATGAGATTGTGTCAAATGTAGAAGAAAGCCAGATGTTAGTGGGAGCCAAAGGTTGATACATGCAATATACTCAAACCTTTAAAGCAGACCTAAAATGATGAGCCAATGAAGAACAATGCATTTAAGATTAAAATTAAAAGAGTTAAATTAAAATTAAAAGAGAGACACACAAAAACTAGTTTAAATAGAGCTAGCTGTAATAAATGTATCTATAAAGTGACTCTGAATATATGTATAGCCAAATTTGTTTTTCAGAAGAATAAAAGTCCAGAGTAAATTATTATAATATATGCTAGACATTAATTGGGGAATTTTAATTTTAGAGCACATTACCTTTTTTTTCTTATATTTTTCATTTTTTATTTAACAGTGCCCAAATTTGTTTCCTTTGTCAGCATTTGGCACACTAGGAATAAGCTACATTGTATTTTCTGTGTACTTGATTGAATTTGTAAAATTTGTTATCTTCCTATGTAATTATTCATAAGCATTTAACTCTAACCTATCAACTTCAACTCTTACATGTGGCAGCTGCCACTAGTATAGGCATCAAATCATTTAATAATACAATTATTCATTCTACGTCTGAAAAATAAAGAGTACAAAAAGTCAGAAGAAAAATAAAACAAAGCTGAATTTCTAATGCGGTTTGTGATCATAATCTGTCTTTCTCCACAATAGTAACACCAAGGGCTTAACTTCTGCCCTAATAAACTTTTTTATAGCTATTTATAAATAATTTCTCCAGCACATGGAATGGCTTCAATATTCTCATGGGAAAGACAAAATCCCAACTGAGAAAAAAGATGCAACAAGTTGAGTACATGAGTTTCTTGCCAAGAAAAAAAAAAGGCTGCTAACGTTTGAAATGTTTAGAGCTTCTGATTAAACCTCCGGTGGTATGTTTCCTCCAGTTTAAACAGCACATTTATCAGAAGCTGCATGTCAGCTGGAGCATGATTTATATCATTGGGCTGGAAATGGCTGAATAAATTATTATGCTATTTATTGCTCAGTAAAACAAGCAGGGCACAGGGAAATGGTCGAACTATATCAGTAGTCTCCAGAATATGCCTGGCCATGTAAAAAGCATAACTAATTATGTCAAAAGACCACTTTATATACTAAAAAGAGGAATCCAGTTGGTGAAAATTGTCAACAGTTTCAGCAAAGCAGATTCCCAGCAGGGAGCTGGAAAGTCGCTGTGAAATGATGTGAAATTGGTAGAACTCAGCGCTGAGTTATCTCTCTCCTTTCTGTAAAGAAACATTATTCTATATAAGGAGTGTAGCAGAACTGGAATTTTGTTAGCTTGTATCACTTTCAATGGGGATTGCCTTGTATATAACTAAAAGAACATTTTATTGACCCACTAGCAGATGGAATAAAATGGTTACTGTTTCTAAGCCAGTTTGAAGAGAGCTGGTGTTGTGTGATGTTACATAAAACTCGAGTAAATAAGAAAGTGTATTAAAATCTACCAAAATTAAAGAGACTTTTATTTCTATAGTGGAAATATTATTTTCTGTTCATAACGTGTTAAAAGACATAAACCGACTTTTTAAAGCTTCCCTCTGGGAGAACTGCAAGGGGACAGGGCTTAATGACACGATTTATGCAAATCGCTTCATTAAGTCCCTCTCCCTGTCAATCACTCATGTAATCTCTAGCGTTATATGGCATGAACGGGACTTGATGACATCATCAAGCCCCACCCATCCCTAGTAACTCTAGGGATTGCAACAGAAATAAGTAGCTTCTACCACTATATCCATTTATCAACAGAAATAAGTAGCTGGTCGGGGCTTGCGGGAGCTTTGCTGGCTCTCCTGGGATACCAGGGGAAGTGCCCAAATTTCGTGAGTCTCCCGGATATTTTGGGAGAGTCGGCAACCCTGACATAAACAGTATGATATAGCTGCAATGTCCTACAGCCACCAGCGGAATTGTTTCACAATTTTTGAACCATACTTGAAAATGTTTAATTTCTCGTCTCTGGTGCTGCTTATGGCAAAATAGAGGTGGAGCCCTGATTTCTTCATTTGCAGTGAATCACATGACCATGTTGCACTTCAGGTCACATGTGAAGGGAGCTAGACTTCCTGAAATTTGTGAGTCTCTCAGATTAGTGTAACAGCTTCATTATTCATTGCTGATTAGTGTTATTATTATTAATATTATTATTATTATTATTATTAACGTTTATATATAAGGTGCCACGCGGTATCCACAGCACCGTACAGAGGCCATAGCAAATCCAATAGTTACATATACATTACAATAATTAACAGAGGGTATAAAAACATGAATAAGGAATACAATACATGTACACTGCAAAAAATAAAATACAGTACAAAAATTGCGGAACAATATGTAAGGAAAATAAAGATGATGGATATGTGTGTAGATATCTGAAGGTTTTGCTTATTAATGTACATAATCTTAAATGGGTAAATTTGTGTTTTTACCAAGGATCGGATCGTGTTAACAAGTTATTATATATATATATATATATATATATATATATATATATATATTATTGAGTCCATAAGCAACAGATGCAGAAGAGTCAGCAATGCTAGGGCCATAATATTCACGCATTAGTGTGATTACACACTTAGCTAATCCCCTGGCACTGACAGACTTTCTATTACCCAGGGCCTGCCTTAACTATTATGACTTCTCCACAAGAAGTAACAAGGGCACCCCTATACTGTGCATTGCAATAGGAAGTCCCAGTCACTTGCACTCACAACTCAGCCCCTCTGTTGGAAGTGTCATTCCAACAGGGGGGCTGAGTTGTGAGTCTGCATGGGTCAGAATGTGTTCTAATCAGGTAGCACAAAGAAGTATCCTTGATCTAATGCAAACACATGGAAAATAGGGAATCATCAGATCCAGTACATTTTCATTAATCCAGTACATATTTATATTTTTCTTTCATTTAATATTTAAACATCTGAATGTTTTTTATGGCTATTGCTATTTAGCAAAAGGGCCAAGTCAAAACTAATGATTATGGAGCTCTGAGCTCCCTTTTGGATCAAGGAAAAACCCCTCCTCTCACATGGATGGACTTATGACACATTCACACTACCTTAAATTCTTTTCTCACAACACTCACTTAAAATGAGGATAGTGCGTAAGACTAGATAGGGCCTAAAAGCTAAAAAACACCCTTACTGTACAATTAAAATATGTACGGAAGTCAGGATCAGGAGAACCCAGATCCATACTGGAAGTGTGTGCATGATCCTTGGCCTTAGGATTCTTTTACTGGTACAGAAACTCAAAATTAAATATAGTTTTTAATAAAGAAGAAACCCAAAAATGTCATGTCATCCTTCACCCTGTGAGAATTATGATACAAAGACCCACACTGATTCTTTCAGCTTAAAGCCTTCACATTCAACTGATAATTATATCTACAAATGCTAGGATACACGATCCTATCTCCCCTGTTATTCAGCTGACAGGCATCACCGTTATCTCCAACAATGCATGCTTAATATTCATTTGTATACAGGTTTCGTCTGTAAAATGCTTGTCTACAGAGGAGTGTGCATGCTTTCATGGTTGCAATCTAAAACGGGAAATGATTAAACACTAATAAGACTTTTATAAAGACTGTCCAGATTTCTCTTCCCCCCACCCCCGTTACCCACCAAAGCCTGGAACGAGCCAATGCACGAAATTTCCTGGACTGTTTCTAATTTAAGTCAAATACGTACCTGACACAAAGCAGATTCAATGAAGGTGAAATGATGCAGTTCCTTGCCATTCTCTCTGCCAGTCAAATTATGTCATCAGTAAAGGATCACTGGCTTTTAATGATATGCTGGCCTCTGTACTCAGAAGCAGATTCTAGTGGAGCAATATGCATAGGCGATAAAATGCCTGTCACCAAATTACAATTGACACTTAACATCACTAAATCTGTAGCGTAATTCTTTATGACAGTTGTCTAGGTAGATTGGAAGAGAATAATTCATATCAAACTCAGCATGTACGCTTTCCAATCCATATTTCACATAATATTAACGCCAGTGTGAAAAGGAAAACATCTCACTGTGACATAATATGTAAAGGAATTATGTACATTAAATAAAATGTATTTTTTCATACTGCCACACTGTGCAAGTAACATTAATTAGAATAAAAATGAAGAAATCTAAAATACTCTATCTATCTATGAAGAAATCTAAAATACTCTATCTATCTATCTATCTATCTATCTATCTATCTATCTATCTATCTATCTATCTATCTAGCCATCCATATATTTATCTATCGTTTCTTATTTCTATATTTTTATATAAAAAGGGATGTTTTCTTTGCTTTATTTATATTGTAAAATAAAAAGGTTACAGAGTACTGTACACCAATGGATTATGTTATAAACGCTTTATTGCAGTTTATAGGTTTTATATAGGTGTAGGTTTATCTCTACATTACAACAAGACTCCAGTGAATAGTTCATAGTCCTGGTCGTAAAGTCAGCATCAGTGGAGGTCCAATGCCAGATCCTATCCAACGGCCAGAGTCACACCACTGGACGTATTGCATATACGTCCGGTGTTTATCGATATTTGAAATGGCGCATGCGTAGTATATTTGTTACGTAATCTACGGATCTTTTCGTTACATAGATTGCGTATATGCGGTCTTTAAGATTGCATACTCGCAATCTATGTAAAGAAAAGATACGTAGATTACAAGAAAAGATACTATGCATGCGCAGTATCCAATATCGGTAAACACCGGACGTATATGCAATACGTCCAGTGGTGTGAATCCGGCCCCAAATCCTAAACTCTATACCGGCAAGGGTTCTCTCAAGCCAAAGACTTTACCTTAACTTTTCTACACCATCCCCATGTAATATGGGGGAGATGCAGAATGCTGAAGAGTACATAAGGGCTGAAGACAACACTCACTGTGCCATCTGCATCCCCCTCTTTCCCACAGAGCAGAAGAATTTCCGCTCCGTGAAGCATTCCGCCATGTGCAGAATTCTGGATCCAGAGGAATGTAGTGCAGGCACATGCGCCACTTTCCAGAAGGGGGCGTTTTTGTGAACTTAGGGATAAGGCTGGATCTGGTCAAAGTTATTAAAAGGAGAGCCCAGTAATTATACTAAGGAAGATTGCTTCACCTCAGCGTCATCATTTTCATATACATTTTAACATAAAACAAACAAACATAAAAAAAAAATAATAATTTCAAAATTAAAATGTTAGTTAGTTGACTTGAACTTTTTATTGTAATATATTCTAGTTACCTGTACTGTAATTGATTTAATTAGCTGACCATTTGCAGAATCAATGCTCTCTAAAGAGTCAGACCAATTACAGTGCATATAATATAAAGCAATCACTAAGCATGTCACATGTTAATTGTGTTATAAACAGAACTTACATCCCATTAGACTCACTGTTGTTGGATTGTAATATGGAAAACATCAGGGGATTCTCACCCATCTTGGTGTAGAAATACACATATAATGAATTATAGTTTATATTGTGTGTCTTGTTAGAATTCACAGTTTGGTGTATTTTTTTTTTCTTACATTAGTTTCATTAGTTGCTTTAGATATATAGTTGCACCATAGCTCCCAACATTGAATATACTGAAATTAAAATAAGCCCTGACACCATCCTGCTGCATCTGCACCAAGTTCTGCTCACAAATGATATTTGGTCAAAACTCTAATTTTGCATAACCCCCACCATTTTTTCAGGCTGCGAATCCCTGTCTAAAGAGCAACAGTTGGGAGGCATGGTGTACAAATGTAAGTTTGAATACCAGGCATGGTAAAATCAATTTCAAACTTGACATTCTCTGTATATGTGCTCCACCGTGTTCTGTTCATAGCAAACACCCATGAGCTGTGAGTATTTTAGAATATACCTTAATTTCAGAACTACCACTGGACCCAGCACTTTCCAAACGCTTCCCAAACTACCGGACAGGTTATTGCAGGGGAGGAGATGTATATTAGTAGGGTGGTCTATGGGTTAGGCTGCGGGAAGAGGTTGGTTGGGAAATGAGGGAAGGGATGGAGCCTAGAAGGGAAGACTTAGGGTCAGGCAGCAGGGAGGGGAGTCTTAGGGTTAGGCTACAGGGAAGGGAAGGTTAGGGTAATGGAATGGGAGGGTTAGAGTAAGAATTAGTATAAGGGTTGGGGATATAGGGATAGGCGGTTACCTGTTTGCGATGGGGCAGGAAGTGTATCAGTAGATCCATCTTCTGAAATGCTGCCTTTATCAGCGACGACCCACACCTGCTCTCACCATGCAAGCAGACAATTCAATCATTCCACTTTTATCCCAGTTGCTGACACGACATTATGAGAATTTGAATATTTTGTGGGAAATAATTTTGTTTCAGAGTGCCTGCATCAAGAATATATTTATATTAAACCACAGAATAATGTCATAATTCACATACTTATGTCACAAGCAGTAAATCCCTAAGACGTATGGCACGATCATACAAACTAGTATTTTTTTTTTATTAATCCAAGTGCATGCCTGGACAACCCATGGCTCACAAGCTGTTCTCATATCATAAGTCCCAGCATGCATTGTCAGGTATCATATATGTCAGATTTGGCCAACCTGTGGCTCTCCAGGTGTTAGGAAACTCGAGTCCCAGCATGCTTTGGCTGCAGAGGCATAACTGATACCTGACAATGCATGCTGGGCTCTGGAGAGCCACAGGTTTGCCATTCCTGATCTATGTCTATGTAGTTATGGATTTTTAAGATTCATAGCTTCACACCTGGAGAGCCACAGATTGGCTTGGCCTGCCCTAAGATCTCATGATTATGCACATATAATACACCAGATCGTGCCACAAGCTGTGGTGCTCCCTGCCATCCCTCTCACTTGATTATGCACATATAATACACCAGATCGTGCCACAAGCTGTGGAGCTCCCTGCCATCCCTCTCACATTATTATTTACATATAATACACCAGATCGTGCCACAAGCTGTGGTGCTCCCTGCCATCCCTCTCACATGATTATGCACATATAATACACCAGATCGTGCCACAAGCTGTGGTGCTCCCTGCCATCCCTCTCACATGATTATGCACATATAATACACCAGATCGTGCCACAAGCTGTGGTGCTCCCTGCCATCCCTCTGACATGATTATGCACATATAATACACCAGATCGTGCCACAAGCTGTGGTGCTCCCTGCCATCCCTCTGACATGATTATGCACATATAATACACCAGATCGTGCCACAAGCTGTGGTGCTCCCTGCCATCCCTCTCACATGATTATGCACATATAATACACCAGATCGTGCCACAAGCTGTGGTGCTCCCTGCCATCCCTCTGACATGATTATGCACATATAATACACCAGATCGTGCCACAAGCTGTGGTGCTCCCTGCCATCCCTCTGACATGATTATGCACATATAATACACCAGATCGTGCCACAAGCTGTGGTGCTCCCTGCCATCCCTCTGACATGATTATGCACATATAATACACCAGATCGTGCCACAAGCTGTGGTGCTCCCTGCCATCCCTCTGACATGATTATGCACATATAATACACCAGATCGTGCCACAAGCTGTGGTGCTCCCTGCCATCCCTCTCACATGATTATGCACATATAATACACCAGATCGTGCCACAAGCTGTGGTGCTCCCTGCCATCCCTCTGACATGATTATGCACATATAATACACCAGATCGTGCCACAAGCTGTGGTGCTCCCTGCCATCCCTCTGACATGATTATGCACATATAATACACCAGATCGTGCCACAAGCTGTGGTGCTCCCTGCCATCCCTCTGACATGATTATGCACATATAATACACCAGATCGTGCCACAAGCTGTGGTGCTCCCTGCCATCCCTCTGACATGATTATGCACATATAATACACCAGATCGTGCCACAAGCTGTGGTGCTCCCTGCCATCCCTCTCACATGATTATGCACATATAATACACCAGATCGTGCCACAAGCTGTGGTGCTCCCTGCCATCCCTCTCACATGATTATGCACATATAATACACCAGATCGTGCCACAAGCTGCGGAGCTCCCTGCCATCTCTCCCACTATTTTGGAAGTAGCTGCTGGTAATTTTATTCAAACACTGAATACAGTACTTGTGAAAGGATATGGTACAAGCAATGAATTCTGCTTGTATTGTAAAGGTTAAAGCAGTATGTAATATAATGACGCTATATAAAAACATATTAATGAACAAGTAAATAAATTCATTAAATAAAAGATTTGTAGACCAGATTTGTAGGTCTTAAAAATGGAAATGGGGAGAACAATTTTTGGTATATGACCGCTCTTAAATTTTGCTTGTGTATATGGGAACAGCAATGTATGGTAAGGAAAACTGAAATTCTGGTCATGCTGAATTGTTTTGACCTCCAACCACAATGCGGCAGATGCAGAGTAAGGAGTAACTGCTCCAAAAGGTGCAAATCTGAACTTGTACAAATCAATTGCACTATGAGGGGTACAAATGACTGTAGGTGTATTGTATGCAGGGAATATACTGGATGATTTTGCTTATTGCACACAAATACTGACCAGCTTTTTAATATAACTCTAATTTAGAAATTAGCCCCTAACTTATTCTGTTTGAAAATTTGAAATTGGCATTACCTTCATCCCCATCATCCCCTTGCATTCAACTTAGTTTTATCAAGGTGCAGATTAGTTTTTTTTTTTGTTTTTTTTTTTGTTTTTTTTTTGCTGTTACTTCCAACTCTGGATCAGCCTCCAACACAGTTTGGAACAATCCACCAAATATGATATAAGGATAAAGGCAGTTAAAGCCCCACACCCAAGACAAACCCCCTTTCTGTCCTAATTGTCCAATATCATATAGCAGATAACAAATGACTAAGTAGCATTTTCCTCATCCTCTGCTCATGGCATGGTTGCCGACTTTTGTCAGCTTCTCTCCGGGAGATCCGGGACCCGGAGAGAAGCTAGCTGCGCATGGGGGCGGGGCTTAATGACGCGGTTTATGCAAATCGCGTCATTAGGCTCCGCCTCCTTGCTCAAACTGACACGTTTTCAGTTGAACTAGGGGTCGAACGGGGCTTGATGCCGCAGATTGCGTCATCAAGTCCCTTCCTGTGCCTAGCAACACTAGTATACTAGTGTTGCTAGGCAGGTGGGCAGGACTTGAGGCCGTGGTTTCAGTAAAACCACGGGCCTCAAGTCACTTGCGGGAGATTTGCTGGCTCTCCCGGGATACCGGGAGTACTGCCCGAATTTCGGGAGTCTCCCGGGCATTCCGGGAGAGTCGGCAACCCTGGCTCATGGTGTTATCGTAACTCGATTGTTATGTGTGACTGCTGCACAAACAAAATTACAAATTATTTACATACCCTACATTTTCATTTTAAACAGGTTATATTAAAAATGTTGTGGTCATACAGCAGGTATCTATAGCTTTATGTCTTCTAGCCTGTGTTTAACATTCTGCTCATTAGCTAATTCTTTTGGTCCACTATTTGGGTCATGTTGGTGCATGTTTCTCTCAAGTCTCCACTTGTGATTCCTGCACACCCCTCTTCCTGTCTCTAACTGTACTTTTCAAGACCCTGTATTCTGTGACTGTCGATGTTATGATTGGTATGACAACACAACACAGTAGCTCAGGAACGGGTGAAGTTTATTGCAGGAAGACACAGGTGACACAGGATATGTAACACAGGACAATGCAGATAGGGCAGAAATGAGCAGCAATCACCAAGATACCGGGAAGCAGGCAAATGTCAGAAGAACAAATTGTCCAAGATGGGTGTAAATGTCAAAAGAGTCCAAAAAAGTCCACAGTAGAAATATGCATAAAGGCCAAACAAAGTCCACATGAAAACAGCAAACAGACATGCATCACAGGAAGCAGGAAACAGGAAATAATGACCATGACTAGTTCTGGAATGATAATATAGATAAACCACAGGTGTAGGTAACAACCACCTGAACTGCTACCTGATAACTACCCATCACTCCCGCATCCAAAACTTCTCTTGGGCTACACCGCTGCATTAGAACATTCTACCACTACTTATCAGGCAATCCGCCACCCTCCAATCCTTCAAATGCTCCCTCAAAACCCACTTCAGGCTAGCCTATCCTTCCTCCACTTAAGCTTACCTACCCTCCCCTACCCTCCCCATCCTTGTGTCTCCTGTTTGTTTACCCCCTCCCACTTAAGCATGTTAGCTCTTATCAGCAGGGCCCTCCTTCCTCCTGTCATCACTCCTCTATCTTGTCCTCCTTAATTCCCACCTTCTTTCTCTACTGTCTTTCTCTATCCTTATTAATCTGCTCCTACACACACAGGACCGTATTCACAGATCAGAATGATCTGCGCCCAACTCATCTGATCTGCCCCCCGAAACCGGCCCCTGTTGTTAGGAACCTTATGGCACTTAAGAGTGCCATCGGGCTTCCTTAAGTAACCGTTCGTATTTTTCTTCTTAATAAAGAAAATACAAATGCACCCTCCTTGGCTAATTTAAATCCCTCCCCCACCCACTCTTCTTAAAAAAGGACAGAGGCTGCCGTAGCATGTTTCTTCCTTCTTAAATTTCTAAGTGCGGTCTTTAAGGACCGCACTTACTCAATCTACGTACCTAAATATTACATAGATTGTGTAAATGACCTATTATGCATGCATGGCAGGTAGTTTCCTGAAGGACCTTACTTACTCATTCTACATACCTAAATAGTACATAGATTGTACATAGATTGACCTACTATGCATGCAGGTAATTTCCTGAAGGACCGCGCTTAAGAAGCCACAGCTTCTTAAATGTTAATAAGGTCCATAGCATGCTTCTCTATTTTCCCTAC
>WWET01002847.1:9356-23182 GCA_011038615.1 Limnodynastes dumerilii | reverse complement strand
CTACATATTGTTCTGCTATTTTTGTACTTTACTTTATATCTGCATTGTACTTGTATTGTTTTGCTTATTTTTGCAAATTTGTACCCTGTTAAGCATTGTATTGTATATGTAATTATTGTCTTCCTATTGCCTCTCTATGGTGCTTCAGATACCATGTGGCATCTTATAAATAAACATTAATTTAAAATAACAGTAATAATATCTACACCTCATATCTCAGCAGTCAATCTCTCTGTCTCTCCGCTACTATCTTTGGCCCGGATTGCTTATACGTCCGTATTTAACCGATAGTTGCTACTGCACATCCGTAGTAACTATTTTACGTAATCTACGTATAGTTTCATTACATAGATTGCGTATATGCGGTCTTAAAGACAGTATATACACAATCTATGTAACGAAACAATACATAGATTACGTAAAATAGTCCAGTAGTGTGAATCCAGGCTTTTATGCCAACAAAACCAATATCTACATTTTCTAACCATGATGCCTCAACTTCTATCCTATCCTACATTTCATGACCAAATGCTTCCTTACACTCAACATTCCCAAATAAGATATTACCTCTCTTTCTGATAACATCCCCTCCTCTTCTGACATCACACTCACAGTAGTTTACTCTGTCATCCTTTCACCATGTACATTGCCCGGAACTTGGTTGTCATAGTCCTCTCACTCATTATTTCTTACCTTGGCCACCGTAACCCTTTTCCCCACAATAGACTTTCTGACGCCTATCATGAATGCTGTGCCCATCATTATATTTCTTAATTGCTAACCCAACACATAAATAATCAAGTTCAAATTGCTCATCTGTATCTCTAAAGATCTTACTATTACTTTCACTGACAATATCTTTGACCTCATAGCACGATACACCCCAGCACACCTTTCCTAGTTCTTTCTTCCCCTACAACCCTCCTGTCTTCAAACTTTAACCACACTGCTCCCCGGATATAGAAATCCTTTCCGCAGCCCATGTAACTCTCCCCTAGTGCCTATATATGTTCTGAAAGAACTCACCTCTTCACCTTCACCTGCTTATTACATTTATCTATTATTGTATATTTGGAGTAATATTACAGCATGGGCATGTTTTCTTATGCCATATAATAAATCTTATGCCTTCAACTCTTCCAAAACTTTCCAAATGTAAAAACTTAAAGGGAATAATTTTCCCTATGACAAAAAGCAACATGTATTTTTATTTTTCAATATAAAATATCCTTTCTGTAACTGCCTATTACCATTAAAATGTTTAACCTCAATAAAAAGCACTTTCAGGAATATATTGTATAATTTATTTTGTGTTTGTCACAGGTATACCCCAGAGTGTTTGATCTCTGACCTCAGTTCATGGATCGTTTTATGTAGAAAACGCTCATAATTATTACCATTACACTTTTCAGGCTTACTTTTCACCGTCAATTAGAAAGGGTCATAATAAGGCCCTGGTTCTCGTTATACTCTCTAGGCTGGAAAATATACCATGGTAAAAAGGCTATTTTAGGTTTATGGCATTACTGGCTTTCACCGAACATTCTACAAGGTAATTAGCAGTGTTACTGGTATCCTCATCTTATGCATTGCTGTTGACAGGCAGAGAGTTTAGATTAAAAGAGAGGTAATATTATAATAATGATGTAACCTGTTTGACTTTCATGTTTTTATTGAGAATTCCCTTGTGGATTATAAGGAGAGAATAATATTATCTTAACCCTTCCTCTTTCACATAAGACCCAGCATTCTCATCTCTTTGATGATCAGACAGTAAAAAAGCACATGGCTAATAATCCACACTAATTGTGAAGCCTAAAATACCGGTTTAAGCTTTCCAATTGTGTTATTTTTATGCATTTTAGGAGCAACAATCATGTAATAAAAAACACATTGCCCATTTAAATCAGGATAGAAAATGTGAAGGTCAACAATGAAAGTCACATAACTTTTGAAAAGTTCTCGTCTGGAATTTAAAGGAGGTTTTAGTTTAAAACGGAGAAAGATCTTTTGCACTGCAATTGCTGCTTATTAAAATAAAATTGTTGAAAATATTTGTTTTCAGACTGTAGAAAAAACATGCACATCTGTAACCTTTCGTAAAGCTTAAACATCACATAATAGCTTTTAACTCACTAACCACAAGAGTTTCGGTTTTTAGGTATTTATTTTTTGTCGAGCTCAGATCATACAAGATCACAATGATAGTTCCTCTATGATTATTGACCTTGTATTTCTTCAAATGGTTGAAACATCTCAAATTATAATAAATGACTAAATAGATAAATGACAAACAAACAAACAAACAAACAAACACTCAAATAAGTAAATAAACAACCAGATAAATAAATAAATAAATAAATACAAAATAAAATATGGTTTGTAGATTTTGTAAGATATAAGTTATATTGTTGGTCATTATTTAAGTATTACATTTTTTAAAATTTAGTTCCACAACAGCAGATTTACTGATTAATTGTGTATCTATATCTGTATCTATATATTCTGGGTTTATTAAAGCAGTCACCATAGCGTAAAGTCAAAATCCCTATTACCAACCAAGGCCCAGATCCAGAACAACGTACGCGAGTGAATTTACGCTTACTGTACTTACTGCGCATGTGCGCGACAGATGTTACGGCACGTACAGGCCACTCAGGTATCAGTAGCGTAACAACGCACGAGGAGGCTTGCCAAATTGTACAGTATGGATGTGCTTAGGCTCGTAAGTACGTGAGGGCTATACGTACGTCAGTAGTTAGGCTTTGAAATGTTAAGGTAGAGCTTGGTATACTAAAAAAGGGCAAAGTACGTACATTTGAGGGGAGTGCTTAGAAGGTACGCTAGCGTAAATACGCTATGCTATAAAACGTTTTAGGCGTGTAGGTCTGGATCTACCCCCAAATCATTAACTCAATTTATTCTATAACTTTTTTAGAGACTCCAATATTATTGTGGAATATTGTGGAAGGATTATAATGAATTTATTATTATTGGAATTGACTTTCTTTTTGGCTTAGTACATAACACAATGTTTTTTTTTCTTTTAAAATGAAACAAGTAAGGCTGGGTACACACTGGGGCTTTTTCGAAAGATAATCTTTCTAATCACACAATTAAAAGACCGTTTCACCAGATAACTTACCTGAGATGCTCAAAAATCTTTTAAAACAGTTTGTGATCTTTTGATTAGATCTTTTGGAGCTCCTAATATACCAAATCAAAAATGTAAAGATATATTTTGCTTTTTGCAAGTGGCGCACCTAGGGTGGGGATTTGTAGGGCACATGCCGTGGACGCCGATGGCTTTGGAGGTGCGATCTTTTGCCAACAAAGCCCACCGCCAGTGCACAGATAAGAAGATGATCCGTTCCCTCTTCTCATCTGTGAAAATAACACCCGGAGCAGTTGTCATTTTCACTGAAAAGAAAAGGGGGCGGAACTTCCTCTCCTGTCAAAAAGAAAAGAATAAAACCTTGCTTACCTGATTCTGTCCTCCGGTCTGGCGTGGCATGTGACCCCTCAGTGTTCAGCCAGCCTATTGGACATGATGTGAAAGTAGTTCACTAATTCGAGGGGGGAGGTGTAAGGGGGTTGTGGTGGGTTGAAGGGTCGTGCATTTTGGGTATTTTCCCTGGGCGCCATTTGCCCTAGTTACACCACTGGTACTGTTTTTTAGGAGATCTTTGGACAATACACACTGGTATAAGATATCTAGTGAAATGGTCTTTTGATTTGGAATGATTCTCTTCTGAAAAGCCCCAGTTTGTTCCATGGTTTAGTCTGTAGAGAGAGTCAAAACCAAAATTGTAAAGAGCTGTGTTCTAGGCCGTTTTTATCTATGTATAGTTTTTGTAACAATTTTTGCTTCTTAAATTCCAGAATTGCATAAAAAATTAGGAAACTTAGTTATGTCTAGTGGAGTATACATATTCAATGTTTCAAATGAAATTTTACAGGAAGTGACCATATGTGAGAGGTGTTACAATAGCTTACATATGAAAGCTGACAATACCCCAGCCACGGTGACATGTCAGAATTCTTTTATAATCAAAATTGCCAAAAATAATATTTTTACCTCTAAGTACAAAATGATTGGTACAGTAGGAGAATAATATAAAAAATAAGCGATTACCATTTTATCTTGGTTTGGTTTTTTTGGCTGCTATTAAAGTATAATGGGCCGTATTCAGACCTCCGGCCGCATTGCATATTGCATATGCGCAGTAGTTCATATCGGTAAACTCCGGCCACATATGCAATGCGGCCGGAGGTCTGAATATGGCCCAATGTGACTATCACTGAAACAACAGTCAGATAGATGGTAGAAGATGTCATGAACACACAGGTGCTGGGAGGTGAAATGCGCCACCTGTTTCTCTGCCCTTAGCTTGCACATGACATGCTGTGAGCCTGTGTGTGTGTGAATAGAGCCATACTTTGCACCCTCCTAAAACATTATGAATAAGACATAATTATTTGCATTAAGAAATGATATCTGTATAATTAAAGGAATTAAAAATGATCTTTAAAATATGCTAAGTCCTGTTAGTGGGATTAAAGATTACGTTTTCTCATACAACTATAGTAGCAGTAACAAAGATTTACAAATCATTTCATTGGACTAAAGCTTTTACTTTACAGGACTACAGAACTACGATGTATTTTGTATATAACTGAATGATCATACCCAGGGGTGGAAGAAGACACAGTCTTGCCCATAGCAAGGATGCTGGCAGACATCTGGATGGGGGGGATTAGCACTTGCACAGTGTGGTCACGATGACCATGCAGGATGCAACTGCTCTGCACATGCGGGAACAGATGCTTTAGTGCTGTCCTCTGCCGGCCAAGGCCTACCATCCCCTCTGCTAATGAAAAAAGCATTTAGGTGATTGCAAGTTATTTACAAACAGAGCTTCGCAAGCAGAGCCTCTGAGTGCTGAGCACTGTCTATAAAGAACCTGCCAGTTGCTAAAAGCTCAGTAATGGCTGATGTATCCAACACAAAACAAGCCCAACCCAATCCTAAAACAAGCTCTCTCTCTTTCTCTCTCTCTCTCTCTCTCTCTCTTTGTCTCTCTCTTTTTTTCTTTCTCTCTTCCCGTTTTCTCTCTTCTCTCTCTCTCTCTCTTTCTCTCTCTCTCTCTCTCTTTGTCTCTCTCTTTTTTCTTTCTCTCTTCCCGTTTTCTCTCTTCTCTCTCTCTCTCTCTCTCTCTTTGTCTCTTTTTCTCTCTCTTTTTTTTTCTTTCTCCCCGTTTTCTCTCTTCTCTCTCTCTCTCTCTCTCTCTCTCTCTCTCTCTCTTCTCTCTCTCTCTCTCTCTCTCTGTCTCTCTTTCTCTCTCTCTTTTGCATCCAAAGCAAGTGTTACCCCTTTCACATCACACGCAAGAGCCCAGGTTTTTGCCGCTGTACCCAGGTCAAAGCACCAATGGTAGAGGTGTTATGTGAAAGGTCCTGGGGGCAGGGCCACCATCAGGGTGGACAGACGGGACTATTGTCCTGGGCCCGGGGCTGATACCTAGTTCTGCAGCAGCAGGTATCAGCGGTATCTTTATGCTACATCATTCCAGTTTAAAGGTGACCAATGACGTTGGAGGTTGTTTGTTCAAGGTTGGTTGATTTGCAGTCATATAATGTTAAAATTTGTTTTTATTTAACCAAACTATGAAAGTCAATGTTTTTGCATTTCACTTTTCACGGATTGTCATTTATATTTTACAATCATTTCAGTCTTCACATTTAAAACAACAACAAAAAAATAATAAATGATTAATTAAATTTAATATTAAGGTCTATAAGTATTTGTCATTTTTTATTTTAATAATGGCATTCAATTTACTAATAAGTAATTATTTACTGATCATTTGCTAATAAAAACTACTAAGTATCTTTATTTAAATATATATTTCATTACATAGACAGTACCCATTTCATCTTCCTTTGCTCTTGATATTTCCGTTCTTATTATATATTTCATTATGGCTCTTCATACAAAACTCCTTATATATATATCCTTGTGCATGACAGCTATTCTGCAGCAGCAATTATTTATCTTTTTCTTCCTGAGTTTTGTTATAAGGTAAATTTACAGATAAAATATTTCCAAGTAAAATGTCTTATACCTACACAAGTCATTATTTATTATTGCTATTATAAATGATATTATGAAACAGTCAAAAAAAAACAAAAAAAACACTAAACTGAATATAGCCAAAAGAGAGATTCAAATACAGCAAAAAAAAAAAAAAAGTTTTAATGAGGCACACTGGGGAACACAGTTCTGAGAAGAGAAGTGTTAGAACAAGAGGTCATACTTTGAAGCTGGAGAGTAGCTATCTACAGGGGAATGTAAGGAAGTACATTGTCATAAAACACTTGTTAGAATCACAACATTTTCTCCCAAAAGAAAAATGAAGAGTTAAATGACAAATACACACTATACATGTCTTTACTAGTAGTATGTAAATTTATTAAAATATTCAGTATTACTTAATTGTTCACTTCTAAAAGCAAAATACTCTCCAAACACGATTATTATGATCCAGGACATCAAATTAAATTAGTGGAATATGAATTCTGTAAATATTTCTGTTGTTTACATTTCTATAAATTAAAAGCTAAAAATGTATTTGAAAAAAAAAACCCAAAACTGTTTATTTTTATTTCAGAAGCAAGAGTCTGCAGTTTTGTTTTTTTTTTGGTAGGTTACAAAAGACTATAGATTTCCAGATGGAAGTTGTCTCACATTGTGCACAAATTGCTTTGTTATTTCAGTGGTGGTTTTAGATGGTCGATCCGGTGTGCTTTGATATGCATAGTTGCTTTCCAGCCTTTACAGATACCGCTGTAAATTGTGGACACATAAGTTAATGGTGAGCCACACTTAAAATATAGCCCCATATAAGATTAATGACTTATGCTGGGTAAGACATAAAATTTCACATGATGCAACATACTTAATGATTTCACTAACGACTATCAGCATGATAATTCATGTGTACACACTACAGCTCTGTAAATTTTTTCTTTTGTTTAATCGTTGATTGATAAAATATGCAGTTTAAGTCATCAGATCAAATCATCCATTGTATATTTTGATCGTGGGAGCCTAACTCAGCCCATACTCTACCATTTAAGTGCCTTCCCCAACCACATTACGTATTCTCCCTCGTACGGGGTATTGTTGCAAGGAACTGTGCACATATGGAAATCCACTCCGTACGTAGTGAGATCCAATGCGTAACATCTGGCGCGTACGTGAGCCGATCAAAAAAACGCACACAGCATACGTATGGTTGCGAACATAATTACGTTTGAATACTTTTCTCCAACTCTGAGAAGCTGATCCGGTGCTGTGCTTACACCTATTTTTAGGTAAGTGCAGTGTGTATTCACGGACGCAAAGTAGCTGGTTTATTTGTGTTCGCTTCCATATGCTCTTCGTTCCACTATATTAAATGAGAAAATTGTCGGTTTAGTGATGTGCGAGTGCAGTGGCAGCCCGGATTCCCTGCCTTTCCTCATAAATTTAGAGCTAGCTAGGGGCTGGTGTAAGTGTAAGACAGAGGAGATTTTTATTTATTAAATGGACCTAGTCCTATAGTTATAACACAACAATAAACACCTTACAAATTAAACTGTTAGATCTAAGAATAAAAAAAGTTTCAAAAGAAAACATTGTTTTATTTCAGTCTTAATAGCAGAGTATAGCTGTACATTTTACACAGGCTTATTTAAAAATATTTTTAAGGGGTTTTACTTTCAAATAAAACAGGCAAATAAATCTATAAATTAAAAATACATTAGAAACATGCAAACCTGTATATTCTGCTCCATAAACCTCTCAATCTCACTGGCCATTTATTTGCATGTTTGAAAAGCATGCTTATTTTCAGTATGACATACAGTATCCACCATAATCAATGTCAGAACACTGGATAGGTCGCATGCATTTTAAACAGCGGATCTGCACATCCACTGCACTGAACTCTGCATCAGCTCCTACAAATGCCACTGAGATCTGTGTATTTATTATGATAAAATGATGTGTTTGCAAATCACATGCATTTAGGGCTGGATTCAGAGCTCCGGCCGCAATGCAATTGAGGCCGGAGTTCTGCGAAAAGTGCTACTGCCCATGCGCAGTAATTTTGGAACGTAATCTACGTTACTTCTTGCAACGTAGATTGCGTACACGTGGTCTTTAAAACCGCATGTACGCAATCTACGTAGCAAGAAGTAACGTAGATTACGTTCCAAAATTACTGCGCATGCGCTGTAGCACTTTTCGCAGAACTCCGGCCTCAATTGCATTGCGGCCGGAGCTCTGAATCCGGCCCTTACTGTGCAATGACAAGTCATTTTCAAAGACTGCCCATTATGTCTGCAACAGGACTGGGCAGTTGTAAGAGGATATGCTTAGATGTATAACACTTGCATATTTTTCAGTTCAACATTGTACACACCTTGCATGCCCCCAATTCATGGCAGAACAGTACAGCTCTTTAAATGCAAAGGGGCGTATGTCAAAATGCCTGCAGCTCGTCATTGCACACGTGTGTACACATTTCTTCTATGCATGCACAGTGCTAATAACTGCATACATTAAAATCCCCTGTTTCTGCTCAACTCTACATGAGACCCTTGCAGTGCAAAAATATACCCTCCCCCAAACATACACACAGATACTACTCGCAGTGCAAAAATATACCCTAACCCAAACATACACACAGATACTACAACCTAGCTCTGTAATTCTTATTTTCTCTGAATTTATATAACAGGTCAATAAGTGAAATCATTTTACACATTTTATTTTGTGAGACATTGGCTTCAATTCCTGAACTAGGCCTTATGTGGAGTTTGTATGTTCTTCCTGTGTCTGCGTGGATTCCTCCAGGTGCTCCAGTTTCCTCCCACATTCCAAAAACATGCTGGTAGTGTAGTTGGCTGCTAACTAAATTAACTCCAGTCTCTGTGCATCTGTTAGGGACCTTAGTATGTAGCTCCTATAGCGGCGGGGACTGATGTGAATGTCTGATGTTCTCTGTAAAGCACTTAAGACAATTTGTGGCGCTATATAAATAAGCGTTATTATTAATAATAAAAAAATAAAATAATAATAATAATAAAATAGTGATAACTCCTTATCTATGGATAAAATGCATTACATGGCACATGTTATATTTTCCTATTTTTATTGCTGTTACTGGTGTTACAGATCAGTAGTGTGAGCTCTATTCTATACATATATGTATGATGCATAGTAAAACGTATTATATAGGTATAAATACAGGAGGTAAAATAAATGTATTGACGCTTATTAAAATGATTTCCTGCAGTCATAAATGAAGTTAAATGTTTTAATGTTTTGTTTGTTTGTTTTTTACTCAAATCGGGTAACGTTATTATACGCTTACCATTTCCCCATTTGCTAAAACAAATTAATTGAAAAAGTTATCAAGACTTAGCAGAAAAAAAAATATCCCCTGGATGTGAATGTGATGTCGATTTTTTTTCTTTTCAGGGCTTATTTTCTATTAGTGCGACATTTGATTCACTCTCGGCAACTCCTCATTGGCAGTGGAATGTTCAGCTGGGGATTTGCTTTTCCCCTCTGACATTAACAGACACTGGGTAGCTCCAATGCTTTGTCCTCCCATGACAGCCAGAGAAAGGAGCCTCAACCCTACATTTCTCTTTCACTCTTTAGTTACCAGGATTGTAAATAACACTTCTTGCATGCAAAAAAAAAAAATTAACTGAAAAAGGAAAGAAATAAAAATCTTAAATACATTTTCAAACATATTAAAACACCCCCTCTGCCCCTAAAAAAATGCTTGAATAATAATTATTAGATCATTGCTTTTATTGCTACATTAATTGAACTAAGTCTTCGGTGGGAAAAAATAGCAAATTACCGGGTGACTGCTGGTGCTCAGAATATTGAGATTGAGACAATTTGCAATTAGTTACAAATGTGGAAGCCTTTCTCTTTCCTCAAGAGCTGGATCAGTGATCATTTTGCTACTTACGAAGACAAATGTTCCTCACTTGGGTGTTCTTATAATGGTGATATTATTACAATAATTACACCATTTAATATGAATGATTAGTCATTCTAAAAGTGCTATTACTATCAAAATAATCTGTAATAGTTGGCTCCATCATTGTTATGACATTATCTTTCCTACTGTTTGTTGACCTTTCAGTTCAAGAGGGCGGTTACATTCCCAACCCCCAAAATCTTTAGGAAGCTGAATCCATGGTTTACTTCTCAGCTGGAATGTTTAGAAACCCTCTGTACTAAATACTTTGGTGAACTACTTAAACACCAACAAGAGCCTTATGGGGCCTTGCCCAACTTTAAACATATCTTTTTTTCCCCGATCTTTGCATTCTACTACCATTCTGTAGACTAACTGTGGGTTCAAATTAAAGATACCAAAATGCATTGAAGTTTACTGAATTGCAATGAGTTGGTTTTTGTTCCATTCTTTCTTAACTTCACCCCCAACTGGGACTGGGCAGCTTTCCTTCCAGTGGAGTGTGCTTTAAAACAACCTAAAGAAGAGGGGGGAAAAAAGGGGGAGAGCAAGAAAACCAAAAGGTGCAGCTTAGTCCCATAATTAGCCTTGATCCTCACAGTCTCAAATATTTTAATGCCAGGTTTCTAATTGCACTGCAGCAAAGTGGATTGGGAATGCAAGAAAGTAATTAGGTCTGTGCACTGAAGTATGGAGAACATTTAAAAGTGAATGCCTGGCAGCTGCAGGTCCTCTGTCTTCTTTTGGTAGAGGTGATGGGTTTTTCGCAGTGTCAGTATAACTTTGAAAGTCGCTCTTCTTTCAACAACACTTTGATATGAACATTCTAAAGACATTTCTAACAAAAATAAGTCATATAAGACTTTTTTAGAGGACACCTAATAAAAAATAAAGAAATCGTAAACAAAACCAAACTAAGTTTACTACACTGTCTAATTAAATAATTATAATGTCATTGTTGTATTTTAAACTGATATTTGTTAGTTTAACATTTTTTTTTGTTTTACTTGACTTCTCGTTTAATATGTTAGAATGGAAATAATTAGTTAAAAAAACAGTAAATATAACTATTAAATATTAAATACAATTAAATATTTTGTTTGTCAAGTTTATGATAATTTATTGAAGTGTTAATGTTTAAGGAAGATATATAGATGATTTCTTTTACACTACATTTTAAAAAGAAGCCACAGAAGCAATGGGGATCATTGCTAATCAGGATCCTTGCCTGATCAAAACGAAACAATCCAAATAGGCAGTATAAGATGGTCAAAAACTCTTATTAGAGTATATTAGCGCTAGAGAACGGTTGGGTCCTCTGCCTATAGACCCAAGAAAAAAGCAAGTAAGCAGAAAGGTACCGATCAGCGCTAGGAAAAAACAAGTTAAGGACACGCAGCTTAACTACTTGAAATAATATGTATTTTATTAATACCATAAACCTAACTGACAAAATAAAATAGATTCATTGTGCCGACTGCACTTCTACAGAATAAAACAAAGTGACAATAGCCACAAAAGGATGTGCCAATAGCAATAGAAATAATCCAATATTTCCCTTGAAGTTAAGTTTAGTCCTTATATTATACTGTAGGTAACTGTAGCAATGAGAAAGAATTGTATATATTCAAAAAGTACCGGCTCAAATCAGTTCTTTTGTAAAGTTATACGTAAGGCAGCTGCCGTTGTGCAAGATGGAACCAGTCGGTCCGGCTTACTGATCCTCAGGTAGATGGCAAAAGGTTGCAACAGAGTTGTGGAGCTGAGTGTTGTATGTAAAGGGGATCCTGCTGGAAAACAGCAAGTGGAGATCTCACACTAGCTACCCACATGTGCTGTACGTCAGCAGCGGTCTCCGTTCTCAGTCTCAAGATGGCAACCACACTGAAGTTGCCGTTACAAATGGGAATGATGCCGGTTTACTTGGATGTCCAAATAGGATATAATTGCAGTCCGTAAAAAGTGCTTAAGTACTAGTTAGTGAGTCGGCATATAGGTTTATGGTATTAATAAAATACATATTATTTCAAGTAGTTCAAGAAGCTGAGTGTTGCAATGCAAGATAAGTAACTTAATATATGTTTTAAAAAAAAGTTATATGATTATATATAGTTACTTTTTAAAAAGCAAAGAAATCATAAAAAAAAATAAGATAAACATTAAAAAATACCTGAGCAAAATGTGCAGCAATGTGTGTGCTATTTGCAAAAATGATCAAAATATACTACATACTACCTATATTTATCTGGCATTGTATCTTCAATGATTATAATTTTTAGGAAGGATTATAAAACCAAATCATCTGATGCAGCCTTTCTTATCACTACAAATCAAGATCGTGGAATCGTATATAATTAATTTATTTTAATATCAGCTAAACCAAAATAAAAAAATGTCAATCGTTTAAGGAAAAATAAATAAAAAAAATAGCTTTCAAATAAATTATTATTGCAATAAAATGCTCTAAAAATAGTCTTTTATTAAAATGCCTGACGAAAGCAGACATGGTCTGAAAAATAGTCACTATACTATAGTGTAGTGCAGTGTAACCTTTAATTGATCCTATTAATACTTGCAACTAAGGTCTATAGAGCTGGGTTTAACCTTTTACAGGGGTTTTAATTAAATTATGATTAGTTCACAACATGCTCCTCAGCCTATGCCTCTCTCCAGTCCTTGCTTGGTACAGGAGATCTAGACAAGGCAAACAGAAGCAGTTGATTCACATGCAGGTATGGAGATGTCATTTTGAGCTCTATTTACTATCGTTAGCACATTTAGCGCTAATGATAGCAACTCGCCTTGCAGCGAGCCTAGCAGGACCGCGGGGAGTATTTATTAATACTTACCCCTCCGGCGAGGTTCCTATGACGGTCAGCGAGCCTTTCGCTGACATCGTTCTGCGCTGGAGTCCCGGCACATGCGCAGTAGATGCCTTTTGGGACTTTGAAAATTTCAAGTCTCAAAAGGCAAGCTCACTGCGCATGCGCCAGGATCTGAGCCAGACGCGCGCCCGGACAGGTAAGTTTTAAAGCTTCGGTTTCTATATTTTTTTGTGTTTTTTTTGTAATTGAATATGTTTATTAGATATAATTTTATTAAAACTAGTTAATGTATAAACATATATATATATTTTTACTTAGATTTTAATAGGGATTTTTTAATAAACTGTATTCCAGCGGCATGAACCCCCCCTCTTCCTCCCCCTAATAAGAGCTATTAGGGGGAGAAAAAGGGGTTTACATGGGGAGACTGCTGGAACACTTACCCTAACGCCGTCTTCAGATGGCGTTTTTTAACGTGTCGGCGTGGATTGTTAAAATCCGCGCTGACACTTAGTAAATACCGGCCCGCATTCATTAGAGTGGGCCGGCGATCGGGAGGGTTAATGTGATCGTCACCATGGTTTCCATGGCGATGATAGCATTGTAAATAAGGAACTCTTCGGTTTCATATGATAAAGCCTGTTTTCACACGAAAACAGGCTGTACCATATGAAAACGATGTTTGTAAATAGAGCCCATGGGGCTATATTTACAATTTTTTTAATTTCCCCCGAAGGGAAGCTGCTCCAGGCTGGCCTGTGTTCACAGTGAGCCTGGCAGCTTCCCTTTAAGAAGTTACTAATGCTCACCCCTCCGCCGAGGTCCCTCGAAGCGATCTGCCGGCATCGCAGGCACTGCATATCGAATGATTCCCGCGCATGCGCAGAGACTTCACAGCCGGACTTTGAAAATTTCAGCCCAGATATGAAAACCCACTGCGCATGCGCAGGGT
>WWET01002846.1:198407-219235 GCA_011038615.1 Limnodynastes dumerilii | reverse complement strand
CCAGTGAAATTTAGAAGACTGATTTCTCATAGGAGAACAGAGATCTCCATTAAGGGTTGCACGGTTCCCTCTAGTGTAAAGAAAAAGGGCCTCCTAGGCACACTTTCCAATGTGATGCAGAACGTTATGAAACTTATAGATCATATACCTTGAATCACCAAAGTACCCAATCAAATGCACCCTCAGCCATTTTGCACAAGCCTGATCCTTGCATGTCCAGGAGCCAGACCAGAACAGGCCGTGGTTTGGGATAAAGGTAATAAATCGCTTTATCTCTCAGAGTATTTCTGAAAATAAACCCTCTATGAGAATTTACGTAGACCATGGACACCATCTGAACTTTCACACTGCCCAGCGTAAAGATCAAGGCATCTACTATTGCTGGATCCAGGGGAAGATAGAGTGTGGATTCAGACTGGGTGTAGTAAAAGATACAGGACGGAGACGGTGAATCACCGATGCAGAGTCTATCTTTGCCTTTAAAATCATTGGCTCAAGTTTTCTCTTCCTGATGGTGATCTTCATACTCATTCACTGCATGAAGTGCTGCCACAATAACTTCACATGAATTTAATGACAGAGTAAATGCAGTCAGAGGACTCAGAAACAACTTGTCGTTGTCATACATACAAATGTTATTTTTAACTATTTTCATTAAAATAATCAGTGATTATTTTTTTCTATCTAATATTGAATAGCGTGCTGTTTTTGTTAATTTTGTTTCTTATTCAAAACTTGTTTTGCATTCAGTATACATGTAGATGCTTAAGTTACGTTTTAATGACATTACTACACGTTAATACAAAGGGTCAGAATTGTGTATAATGTGATTAATAGTGTACTTCACTGCATAAAGTACTACCACCACAACATCATGTGCATTTATTGACAGAGTGAATGGAGTCAGGAAATACATTTTTATTTGGATCTATTTTAATGAAAAGTTCAAATATTTTATTTTTATCTAATGTTGAATAACTTTCTGATATGAATCGCTGTCAACATATTCTTTTTTCTTATTTTATAAAAATGTTTTCACTGTTATACATTCAGAATGCATGTAGATACTTGGGTTAATTTTTAATTCATTAATACACAAATATAAAAGGATGAGAATTGTGTATTATGTGCTTATAGAGTCTATATTAATGCACTGTTTGTTGAATTATTGTAAGGTAGACATTTGGATGCTGGGTAACAGCAGCGCCCCCTAGTGCCCTTATGATTTATTGTCAGATTTGTTTGATTTGCTTCACTTGCTGATGGATGTTAAAAAATATTTAGGATAATTATTGGTTTAACACATTATTAAATGTAAATGTAATGTGCAGCCCTTTAGTTTTAAAGTTAACCAGGTCGTCTACTACTGCCCTTAGAATCCCATATAATTCTCTTTATAAATCTGAGCAATTTATGGTTTATCAGTGTTCTAATTACAGATTGTTTTTGTAACTTAATATATGTTTTTTTACTTTACACATATAGGGAGTCATTTATCATTTTATGAAAATAAGAATTATTCCAGTTGTTTTTACCCAGATAAATGACTCTGTAAAGCAGGGTTCTCAGCCAGTGGTATGTGCACAAGGTTATAAAAGATTACAGCATCTGTGGGATGTGGCTATATATCTGCATAATAATATTACAAATGTCACATGCAAAAGGAAAGAAAAACATGGGTCTGAGAAAAAATTGAAAGATCAGATGTACTAATAGCAGGTCCGACCACAATGAGGTACTTCACCTCATTCCATTGTGGGCAACTGGTACACACCAAAAAAGAAAGAGAACCACTTGTCTAAGTGAAAGATTATTTTTTCAAAATTGTTTATTGACATAATTTTCCTGTTTTTTAAATCCGGATGAAGTGTTCTTAACATAATACATTACTTATCTGTTCTCACAATATTTTTCATATTTGAACATAATAGTAATCACGTATGCACTGTCGATACCATTTCCGTTTCTATTACTACACTGCAGCATTGTCACTTAATTATTTATTTCAAAATAAAGAATATACAAAAAGAGGAATTATGAATAAAAAATAATCTGATTACTAATACAACTGCAAAAAGCATATTTCTCATGGACAGAAAAAAGTGAAGTGTAAGGAGAAAGTATGTAACATGTCTTTAACTCCTTCTTGTCACGTCTAGAGGGTGCCAATGGATTGAAGAGAGGTGTTTGCCAAAGTTCAGCCTCCCTTTTATGTGTGTAATAGCGTTTCAGCCTGTGACCCAGACTATTCTTCCCAGGCTCTCCATGGAAAGAAGCCCAGTCTCCCTTGTACATAAAGAACCTCTGTGACAACAGCATCCAGTCCCTGTGAGTGACTTAGAAGAAGTCAAGCCTGGATGCTGCTAATATGAATCACTAATAGGTGGGTAATATTCTTAAAGAGTTTTCCTTATCTGGCTATGTCTGTTTATGTTTAGATATGAGTAATCAGCATACCCACATGACACTTAATGTATACACCTGCTCTGAATTTTATTTATATATGTACAATTTATTTTACCAACATTATGAGTACATCATTACCTGGACTCTTGTTATGAGCCTGTGTTGTTTCAAATACTCACTTTCAGTACTTGAGGCTATACACTTAACATAAAAATAACAGATTCTGAGAATTACATTACAGAATTATTTTATACGTCGTAGATATATATAGTACTACGGTCATTTTTGGTATTCAACATTACCAGGGACAGTTTTATATGTTAGGAAGTAGCATACAATAGGTATAGGTATCCATATAATTTACCACCTTACTTATCCATTCTGCAATTACAGTTATGTCAACTCCTCTCTAATGTTGTTGAGCTGCCAACTCTGAAATGTCCAGAATGTCACCTGCTGAGGGTGGTAAGAAGTCCTCAGACACTGATGTATGGCTCCCAGAGAATGAGGAAACTGTGACCAGCAAATTGCAGCGTAAAATGAAACAGTCCCCTCTTGTTCCTGTTGGTAAGTGTCAAACAGATTACACAGAATACATTTTTTGACACACTCGAGTCGCAGAGTATCAGAATATTCATAGGTGTTTAGTGACACAAGTTTTTCATTTATTGGCCAGTGTTGGAAATATGTAGATTCTTCATTATTAGAAATATATTGGTGATTGTAGAATAAAAGCAAAAAAAAATACCCATAATTGTTAATGATAGGGGGTCAGTAATTCAGACAAAGTGTAAAATAATGTTTTAAATTCATGTAAAATGCATTTGTTACGTTTGTTACTTTTGCTGTAAATTGCAATAATACATTTGAAAAAAAAATATTTTTTTAACACTTACATTCCAATTACTAATTGATATTAAACAACCCCCAAGGCATTGAGGAGATGTTGATAGCTTTACTCTCTTACATCTTGCACTGGTCACAATGAAGCACCTTTAAAGTGAAAGGTCAAACAATAGTTATAGTATTTACAGCCACATGATATTAATTCAACTTATTCCACATAACAACCGTTATCCTTAACAGTTAATCTGTGTTTGTCTTTAAACTTGAGACCACCACTGGGATTCATTCACCAATTCTTCCACTCCTCAGGGCTAGCCGGGTTTGCTGCAATTGTGGCATATGGACTTTACCGACTAAAGCAAAGGGGCAATATTAAAATGTCTGTTCACCTAATTCATACTCGGATTGCTGCACAAGCCTGTGTGGTGGGTGCCACTGCCTTGGGTGAGTTTAAAACATAATGTTATAAGAAGGAAAAAACTGAAATTGAGGGCTATTCATGAGAGAATAACACTTTATTGTTGGGATCTGTAGAGAAAATGTTCTGTAAATCTTGAAAGCAGCATTTACATTTATTATTTGAGTCGGATAAACTGTAATACCATAAGCAAAGTGTGATATGTATACCATTTAAATTTGTATTCCTGTAGTACTAGTGCTTTTATTCCCCCCAAGTTCAAAAGCAATACAGATAGTGACAGGGAAATGTCATTATAAATTTAATTGGGACAAGCTTTGATGTACAGGTGAAACTCGAAAAATTAGAATATCGTGCAAAAGTAAATTTATTTCAGTAATTCAACTTAAAAAGTGAAATTAATATATTACATAGACTCATTACATGCAAAGTGAGATATTTCAAGCCTTTATTTGTTTTAATTTTGATGAATATGGCTTACAGCTTATGAAAATCCCAAAATCAAAATCTCACAAGATAAGAATATTACATGAAATCAATAAAAAAAGTTTTTTAAATACAGAAATGTCAGCCCTCTGAAAAGTATAATCATGCATATGTACTCAGTACTTGGTATGGGCCCCTTTTGCATGAATTACTGCCTCAATGCGGTGTGGCATGAATGCTATGAGCCTGTGGCACTGCTGAGGTGTTATGGAACCTTCACGCTGGACTTCAAGCATCTTGGATTGGGTGCCTCACCATTCTTCCACCAGACTCTGCGGCCTTGGTTTCCAAATAAGATGCAAAATTTGCGACTCGACAAGATGAATACGACATTTGAAACCCATGTCCAGGATCCGTCTGGGTGTGGTGGCTCTTGATGCACTAACTCCAGCTTCACTTCTCTCCTTGTTCAGCTCCCCCACCCTTTGTATGGCCTTTTCCTGTCAATCCTCTCCAGGCTTTAGTCCCTGCTGTTGGTGCACCTTTTTTTTTCCACACTTTGCCCTTCCACTTAACTTTCTATTAATGTGCTTTGATACAGCACTTTGAGAACATCCTACTTCTTTTGCTATTTTTGAGGCTTTCCCTCTTTGTGGAGGGTGTCAATGATGGTTTTTTGCACAACTGTCAGGTTAGCAGTCTTCCCCTTGATTGTGATTTCTACTGGTCCAGACTAAGAGACCATTTAAAGGCTCAGAAACCCTTTGCAGGTGTTTTGGAATAAATTGCTGATTAGAGTGTGACACTTTAATAACCCTTTAACATCACCATCAAAACCTGAGATTTTTGCGAAAAACTCGGGTCTCAGCAAAATCCCGGGTATTTGGTGGTGATGTGAAAGGTGCACTTCCGGTCGACCCTGGTCGAAAGACCTGGGATTTCAACCCTGGCAAAAATAAGGGTTTTTCCCGGGTCCAATCCTGGAAGAGTGGCAATGTGAAAGGTCCAGGGTTGTTTTCAACCCGGGTCTTTCATTTTGCCTCCTGATTGGCTCAGATTTGTCTACTGTTACTATGGGAACAGTAAACAAATCTGTTTTAAAAAAAAATCAAGTATAGGGCATGCTGATGCTTGTAGTGCTACAATCATCAGCATGCCCAAGGATGGCAGGCCATGCTAGCGCATGGAGAACCACAAGTGTCAACATGCCCTGTTATCTGTTACAACAACACACAAATGAATACCCCTCCTAGCACCTAAATAAAATATAGGGCCGGCCCCTAACCTAAAAAAATACTAAACATTTCATGCCACCCTACAAAGAATAAATTACATTTAATACCCCCATATAATGTTATAAAAAAAGTACCGCTAATTGTAATATGTTAAAAATACATGTGAAAAAAATAGCATAAAAATAATAATTAAAAATAGTTACTTACCATCTTGATAACGATCCCATCTTGTAAGCTTGTAATCCGTGGAGGAGGTATTAGAAAAATAAAAAACCCTG
Organism: Limnodynastes dumerilii; assembly: GCA_011038615.1. NCBI lineage: Eukaryota > Metazoa > Chordata > Amphibia > Anura > Limnodynastidae > Limnodynastes > Limnodynastes dumerilii. The sequence continues at coordinate 213,626 of WWET01002846.1, read as the reverse complement.
TGGACAGACGCAACTCATGTCCTGCACCACAGGACATCCAGACGCTAATGACAATGTCGGGATGTCTTGCGGTACAGGACATGAGTTGCGTCTTTTATTATTTTTATGCTATTTTTTAATAATTTTTTAATGTATTTTTTTAAGCGTTAATTTTTTTAATTACTATTTGGACTATTAAATAATCTTTTTATTTATGGGGGGGCATTAAATGTTAATTCTTTTTTAATGGTAGGGGACTGGCCCTATATTTTATTTTGTTGCTAGGAGGGGTATTCATTTGTGCATTGTTGTAACAGGTTATACTAGCACTTGTGATTCTCCAAGTGCTAGCATGCCCTGCCATCTTTGGGCATGCTGATGATTGTAGCACTACAAGCATCAGCATGCCCTGAGCCACTAAAACCCGGGAAATTCAGTGGTGATGTGAAAGCATCACACCCAGGAATTTTCCCGGGTTTTTGTGCGCTTACAATGTGTCTTTTTTTTAAACTTGCTATTTCTCCCTGAAAAACCTGGGTTTTTAGACCCGGGTTTTTCACATTTGGAGATGTGAAAGGGGTATAAGCCTATAATATTGAACCTTGTCACATTATTCTATTTTTTGTAAGATTTTGATTTTGGGGTTTTCATAAGCTCTAAGTCATAATAATACTAATAATAGTACATGTAGTATTCTATTTTTGTGAATAATTATCGAAAATTAATACAAATAAAGGCTTGAAATACTTCACTTTACATGTAATGAGTCTATATTAGTTTCACCTTTTAAGTTGAATTACTTTTGCACGATATTCAAATTTTTGGAGTTTCACCTGTAAATAAAGGTTTCTCTCAGACTACAACGAATCATAGTATGTGTGCCATATAAAGTCTACACAATAACAAGACACACATTCTGTAAAACACAAAAAGGTAGTACACATGGGGTAAATGTGAAATAAATACTATAATATGAAATCATTAAAGGGAATTTTTACCCTCAAACAACCATTATTCATGAGCTGGATACATCTTGTTGAAACTTTATGTCCTGTACACTAGGTTCTATAAATCTTATGAAAATATACGAATGAAAAAAGTGTATAGGTGATATATTGTATCTGCTGTCACATTCGATACATCGGCTCTTCCATACTTTTCTTATGTCTTTTTTTATTCCACATTTTATCTTCTGTGTGAATGCTAGTCACTATTAGGCTACTTTTACATATGGTCATTAGATTGTATGCCGTGTGTTTTCCGCATTATGTCAAACACATTGCTTCAGACATTTGCCATCCTTTCTTTATCTGGCAAAAAATTGTATTGTTTATTTACTTGTATTAACTATTAATTAACATTTATTCATATATGAAAAATTTAATTATTATAGGTTATCAGACATTAGGCTTTATATAGCCTGAACCTGTGGAACCAAATCAAATATGCCATGAGCTTTAGTAAGAGCTCTCTGAGTCACATATATCACTATTGGTATGTTTCTGTATATTTTATTTTCAACGTATGATTAACTTGCACACACTCACAAACTAGACATGTACACTTTTACATTCTCAATTCAGTCCTAATAACCAATCATGAGGTAATACTTCCACATGACAATATAGCAAGCTTTTTCAAGAGCATTATGTCAGCCCATAAAATGGCTGCCTTTACTGTGAAGGTAGTTCAGATATTCATTTTTAATTAAATTATTGTAGCTAAGGATTTAATAGTAGCCATTTGCCTCCAAAATTGGGTATATGATTTGTTGTAAATACCATGTGTCAGTAGTGTTTAGGAAATAAACCATAATCCTTAATGTGTTGTATTTTGGTGACATTGAACTGGAACCATATTACAGCAAAAAGGAATGGAAAATGCATACTTTTTGCTTTCTTCTGAAGTGCCCTCTGCTAATTTACCAGTATCTGCATGATTCAGCAAAATGAGTTCTTGCGCTGGTCATGTACAGGAGTTGGATATAGGTCATGAGTGTGAGGAGTTTCTTATTTAAATGTATCTATCACACATTTCTCTAAAATTGTTTAACTGTGTCCGATAAAATAACTGTCCCATTTCAGCACAGGATAGCTGAGAAACGATAGACATGATATAAACTTCCTAAGGTTAAATCAGTCGGCTTGGTCTTAAATCTAACACATAATTAAACTATTAATTACTACTAATTAATTAAAATTAATCATTCCTGGTAAGAAAAAACAAAGCAGAGTACATAAGTTTATTAACAATGATAAATACAATAATTTAGTAAACATCACATATTGACACTAAAATCAGCATTACCAGATGTTGGCAGAAGAAGGCAGTGCAGTCCAAATAGGCTATGTCTTGCTTAACCGATGACAACTAAGTGAGGACGTACAATCAACCCCCCCCCTTCCCCTGGTGTCTGACCAATAACCCATTGGACCTTGGGTCTGCTCATAAAATGAAACTCAGTGTCACTGCCTTTCTTTCTGACCAAACCATTATCCAGATTAAGGGAGAAATCTTTTCGGCCTGCCGCCACTGCGCCTCCTGGGATTCTCCCGATCCACTGCACTGCCTTTGCACTGCCACTTACATGTCATCACAACAACAATAATAACCTGCAATCCAAAGAAGAATACTACAAAGGCAGCAAAACCTTATAGCCATCAAGTCCATCCAAGGTAAAAGGAGGAAGGGTGGGGAAATTGCTGAGCAGGCTTATACACATATCCTCTTGTTACATCCCTCAGTTTTAAAGCTAAGATGCCTAGTTTATTAGAATTTTAAGAAAGTTATCTGAAGTCTGTCATCTGAAATCTTATCATTCTCTCTCTGTCTCTCGCATTGCCTATTGCTTAATGACAGCATTCATATTTATTTGTGTACGTGATTGAGTGGTATTCTTTGGGACACTAGTAGTTCAATAGTTAAATTACAGGAAATGCAGAAACCATGGACCCAGGGAGAGGGACAATTCCGAGATTTGTGTCAGGGGATTAAAGAGCTGGAAGTGAGGACATATAACAGATGTGGCAGTGAAATTAGAAAAGTTAAAAAAGGACATATTGTACAATCTAAATATTGAATAAGACCTCTGCTATTACCTTGGGTCAACCATAAATGTCTTGATCGTGGGTCTACTTGTTTTTCAGTGATGAGTATGAACAATTTTACATCTCATTGTGTTTGCAACAGTACAATGTAAGTTAATGCAAATAGTAATAACATAAATAAAACCATAACATTTTAATACTATAGACTATCAGATTTTTTTTTTTTGCCTTGAAGATGTTCCCCCAGTCTGTCTGGTCTAGTGTACATAGTGGGGTGGATCCAGATCTAAGTTGTTTTTATCTTCGTTGGCATAGCTTATTTACGTTATCATAAGTATTATGCACTTCCCTTGCTCGTGCGTACTTTACTTAATTTACGTTTGCCAAACTCTACCTTAACTTTCCAAAGCGTAAGTACTGACGTACGTAATGAATTGACGTACCTAATGAATTGACGTACCTAATGGCCTAACCCCTGCTACATTCTGGGTGTCGTATGGAAGTCACACCCTCTCATTCGTATTTACGCTGAGGGTACGCACGATCAGAGTTACATAGTGTAACAACTTTTATTTTGCTGTTGATTACTCTCCTATAGTCATTCATTATATTAAGGTGTTATGGCAGAAAGATGGTGGGCCAGATTTATTAAGCTGTGGGTTTGGAAAAGTGGAGATGTTGCCTATAGCAACTAATCAGATTCTAGCTCTCGCTTTCCTATTACATACTTGAGAATTCCAACTACAATTTTATTGGTTGCTATGGGCAACATCTCCTTTATTCGAAATCCGAAGCTTAGTAATTCTGGCGCGATATGACATTAGAAGGAATATCTAGCAGCACTATGTATTTGACTGTTGGTCTGTGCATCTGCAGGAACCATGTATGCAATGTACAAGGAGTACAGGCAACAGAAGGCGTCAGAGAATGAACATAAGGGAAATACCACAAAGGAGTAAAGGTGAACCTGGCAGCACAGAAAGACTGATTTATATACTTGTGTCGTTTGTATGTTTTTTCATCTCTTTTTCTCTTTACCAATTAACAAAAACATCTGTAGCCAAGACATAATATATATTGTGGAACTTTACTTATATATTGCTATTATTCATTTATATGTTTAAACTTTTCCCAGAGAGGTGTACAAAGTGAGAGCTTTTGATGTACAAATGCTATGCAGGCGTCCGGTTTGTTGTAATGCTGGAACAGTCTAAGTTACTATATTTCACATGCAAGGAACAGCTGCTTGTCCGGGATGGTTGCTTGGTGTGGGCAGGTACTGGTTTTGTTTGTCATAACCCACATGAAGGTGGATGTGGATGTGGATTACCTACCATATCCAGAGACCTGCTTTTCTCCCTTTCTGAACAAAATCATATAGAGGTCACACACTGCCCAAATTATCATGGCTATATGATTACTGCCCCTGCATTCATCCAAAATAAGCACAGTAGTGAACAGATTCTTCAGACCAATTGAATGTTCAAATGATCAGAGTGTGAGCGTTTTAGGACTGAATTGTTTAGGACAAATTGGTCCTTACCATCCCCCACACACACACTTGGGTGACTGACCCAGTTATTGTGTAGAGTGTGGCCAGTTTTCTTTGTTTTTTTTTGTTTGTTTTTTTTGTCTGTTTTGCGCTCCAAAGGACCATGTAAAAATGATTCTATGAAAGAATTTCTGGAAAAAATAATGCTATGACCCTGAGAAAATAAACTCATACTGGTGAGTTGGAAAGGAGCCAGCAAGTGGTTGTCATTGTCTCAATTTAGGTCAGATTGTGGCATTCGATGGCCCAGATTCCAGCTGCTCAAAATACAGTTTAATGCTGTAGAAAAACTATTATATGGCTCAAAAATGTACATTAAAAATTCCAACATGCCAGAACTTAACCACGTAATGAAAATTAATCAGGTAATTTAACCAAGTCATATAAAAGTTTTACTAGCATTAACTACTTTTAGTTTAGGGCTAGATAAATGCCTTTTCCCATGTTTTTAAAACATTGCTTTGAGGTTTTGTAAACCAGTATGACTTGCTAATTGTAGATTACTAAAATAACACTAAAAGAAATGACACTTATATTCTCCTATGGCCCATTTGTTATAAACTAAACATAACTTTTTATGAAGATGTCGGGCTGGATTCACACCTAAGAAGCAGTCGCTTTTTAAGTGCGTATCTCTAGTAAAGGACCTACTGCACATGCGTAATAGTTCCTTTACGCAATTTACGTACCAGTTCCAGTATTTTAGGTAAAAAGAGGTGGCTTAATGCTGCCTTGGGGAGGGGTTGGGAAAAAGTGGGAGGGGAGAGATATTTAGATTAGCCAGGGGGGCATGGGGATAGCAGCAATGTCAGTGCGGACATTGCACGGATAGTTAAGGTAGTCCTATGGCACTTGTAAGTGTCGTAAGGTACCTAAAAAGGGGGATCGGATGGGGGTAGAACGGGTGAGTTAGTTGGGTGTCTGTCCGCACCTAACTCACACCGGATCTGTGAATCCGCTCCATCAACTGTATAGTGATACTTAATTTCATTCAGAACCAGTGTGTGTGTGTGTGTATTGTTTAATACAAGATCTTTAGCAATTTCAGTGTTGCAAAATAATTCTCCTATGAACAGAAGCTATGGCTGAAATATTTAAATCTATTGAATTTTCTGGTAAATCATCAAAAAATAGAAATACAGTATATACTTCAAAAACTTTTATTTAAAGATATTGTGGTATATTTAATAAATGTTGAGTTTGTGAAATTGCCTTTAAGATTGTGTTCTAAAATATAATTTGCTTCTAAAAAAATATTTTGCTAAATTTGTTACCAGATTACCAGTAAACAGAAGTTGCATTTGTTTCCTTCAGTATTATTGTGTGTTGTAACACCAATACATTACTGTTCATGGTGATTCTGTAACAGGCTAGTACATTTAGCATAAGGATGGGCCCGATCCAGACTACCGATCACGCTGTATTTATTACTCTGAACACAGAGAAGTGGCTTTCTTGCCAAAGAGACACTTAGGTAAGGAAGGTAAATGAGAAAACAAAACAGCAGAGAGCTCTCAGTGTAATAACATAATAACATTTTAATATTCTGACATTTTTAATTACAGGAATAATCATGTGTAATTTGTGTTTTTAACTACATTAATCTACCTGCCGATATATAAATCTGTAATTTATTCTATGTACTGCCCTGGACCCTTAAACCAATGAGTTGTTAGTTTTGTGGACACTTATTCTAAGTCTAGCCGTACATTCCCTCAGGCTCCATTAGTGCCTGCCTCCTGCCTTAACTATCCAGTTTGGGGTTTGCAGAAGCAGCCACTAACTAGCACCCCATCTGTGGACACACAAATAATTTGACTGCAATCTATTCAATACTAGATCGTAAAAAACAGGCAGCATCACTAATATATACAGTGATCTAGGAATACTCTTACCAACTACATTTATTCTAGTCGGTCTTGTAAGGTAGACCTCATGCAGAAATTTTCTACCACGTCTCAACTTAACAAGGTAAATAAATAGCTTTTTGTTAAAAACATTGTACTGTTTTTTTTTAAGCCACTAGTGTGTAACGTGAACACCAATTCCTGCTAAATAATCATGTTCCTTTGCACTCTTTAGTAATGCAAGTCTTCTCATATTCACAGACTATAGAAAAACAGAGATTCATTTTGTTGTACTTCTCCATACTTCATCACACCTTGCTGTCAAGTATGAATACACACACAGATCCTTGTAAAAAAAAATGGTGGAAAAAATTAGATGCGACATGGGAGGCAAGCTGTGACAATAGCACAAAGTTTTGGCATACTTTTTCTTCGTGGTACAGCCAGGCCCTTCCACCGATGTCTTGCTGCAGCACTCCCAGTTAACTGGTTCCTTGGCAGCGGTTCATATGCAGTAAATGAAAAGAGGCAGGTTAGGCACATAAGATGGCTGGAAAGCTATGACATTAGAAAAAAGGCTTGGCATACATACTATTTCTTTGTGGTACTGTAGAGATGTTACTTTGACTTTGGGTAATGTTTTTTGTCTAAAAGAAAAAATTATATTAACTGTTCTACAACTAGTACGCAAATCAGTGATTAAACTGCTTCGAATCTGACTTCCAATGTCCCCGCCAATGGAACAGCAGGAAGAGTCAGATCTATGTCCAGATTAATATCTGGATCAACCTTATGCAACAAATTGTTTCTGACACAAATGTTGTGTAAAATAGCACAACAAATAATTATGTCACAAATCTTTTGTGGTGAGTAAAGCAACACCCCCCCGGTTCTGTCTAAACATCTGAACCGAGTTTTAAGTAGACCAAATGTTCGCTCAATTACATCTCTAGTCTTGATGTGAGCAGCCTCAAACTTCCTGTCCGCTGCCGATGTTAGAGTGGACACAGGGTTCATCAGGCATGAACGACATCCATATCCAACATCCCTACAGGTGCACAGGCAAATTGAGGATGAAGATCTTGTGTTGTTTGTTGTCAGATACTGTAAAAAAAATATATATATACATCAATCGTTTATTTAATGCACCAATATACACACACAAGAAAATTCTATATGCAACCATTCAAACACTTAAGCAGTGTTTAGGTCTCTTCCCCTCAACTCAGGCAATGTTCCACCAATGTCTTGCTGCAGCACTCCCTGCTCACAGGTTCCTTGGCAGTGGTTCAGTAAATGTAAATATGCAGTAAATGAAAAGAAAAGAGGCAGGTTAGGCACATAAGATTGCAGGCAAGCTATGACATTAGAAAAAAGTCTTGGCATACTTACTTTTTCTTCGTGGTACTGTAGAGATGTTACTTTGACTTTGGACAATGTTTTTTATTGTTCTACAACTAGTACACACTACAACACATTACTATACATTCTATGTACATGAAAAGAAATCAGTGATTAAACCGCTTCGAATCTGACTTCCAATGTTCCGCACCAATAGAACAGCAGGAAGTCAGATCTATGTCCAGATCAATATCTGGATCAACCTTATGCAACAAATTGTTTCTGACACAAATGTTGTACAAAATAGCACAACAAATAATTATGTCACAAACCTTTTGTGGTGAGTAAAGCAACATCTGAACCGAGTTTTAGGTAGACCAAATGTTCGCTCAATTACACCTCTAGTCTTGATGTGAGCAGCCTCAAACTTCCTTCCTGTCCGCTGCTGAAGTTAGAGTGGACACAGGGTTCATCAGGCATGAACGACATCCATATCCAACATCCCTACAGCTGCACAGGCAAATTAAGGGTGAAGATCCTGTGTTGTTTGTAGTCAGATACTTAAAAAAAAAAAATACATCAGTCGTTTATTTAATGCACCCATATACAAACACACACAAGAAAATTCTATATGCAACGATTCAAACACTTTAGCAGTGTTTATGTATCATCGGTCTCTTCCCCTCAACTCAGGCAATGTCTGGCCTAATCAGGAAGTGTTTAGCATTTAAATAGTGTCCTGTGTGTGAAGTCTTGCGATTTCAAGCCAAACTCTAGCGATTTTGAGTGGAAAAAAAAAATTCCCTATACTTAACATTAGAGTGAAAAATAAATTACTGCCATTACGGCGATTTAAATCGCCATGCAAAATCGCCTAATAGTAAATACAGAGATTTTCATTTAAAAATCGCCCCGCAACTCAGGCAATGTCTGGAGATTGTAGCAGTGTAGGGGGGGGCAATGGTAAGCGCTCAAATCCTTGGTGTATAAGACTTGTATAGTGTAGAAGTGTTATGATGTCCCAAATAAAGTCTATTGTTCCACAGTTTATAGTAAATCTCCAATGTCCCAAAACAAAGTATATTACAGTTTGTAGTGAATCTCCAATATATCAGAATGCGGTGGTGGGTGGATAAACAAGGGAGGGGGGAGTGGAAAAAAGAAGAAAGAACAATATAGTGCAGATTGTATTTAATGCAGTACTGTTGGTAGAGAATTAAATGCACTCACCGAGTGCCTACTTGCTAATAGGCATATAAGGAGGCGCTGTGCAGGCTGCTCGTCCCGTCAGCTGTGATGATGCAGCGTGGCGATGGTTGCGGCTGGGGATCAGGGCACCTCTGGAGGGATGTGATTGTTGGTTCTCCGCCTAGTTGGAGTTGCGGCTCGGCTTCCTCACCGGTCCTTCAACGTGGTGGATTACCTCTCCGGTCCCTATGTGCGTTCCTCCTGGATCTGGTGTAGGCTGCTGTGGCTGTTACGATAGTCGCGGTTCTCCCTGGTGCTGTGTTGTACTCCGGGCACATCTGCCGAGGGGGGGAGGGGATACTCGGCGTTCTCCCGCTGTGTCTGTGAGTGACAGGGCGCGTTTCACAGTTACCTGGGAGAAACTTGTGAACGGTATCCGTAATAAGTATAAACTTGATGTAGACTTGATGTCAAAATAAAGGATTTTATTGGAAAAAAAATATAAGTTGTCATGCAATGTACACCCAACGCGTTTCGTCACAAGAAAAACGTGACTTCATCAGGGTAATTGTGGTAATGCTAAAGGGGGTGTTTTATGGAGTGGGGCCCCCCATGATTGGGCAAGGGGTGGGGCTGTAGGTGACTGATTGGGTATAAGGTGGTATACTGGGATAAAGTATGCTATGAGGTAATGGCTTATGATAAAGGAGATTAAAAGATAATTTTTTATTATAAAAGAGATTGAAAGATAATTTTTTTTATATATATATTATTATTATATGATTGAAAGATAATTTTTTAATATATATATTATTATTATATTGTTTTTTATATATAAATATATATATATATGTGTAAAGGACAGATAGATGTTTGCGTAATGTTATGTTACTGCATTGAGGATGTGTATTAAACGGGTAATAATGTTTACTCGGGGTAACGGAACTAATGTGGACTTGGGATTGTAGCAGCCTGGACAGGCTGCATGTGGGCAGTTATGGTATCTGAGTGGGAGATGGTCAAAAAACTGATTGCAAGGTTGCTTGCGAGTGGTTGTTAGGGGTAAAGAAGTAAAGTAAGTATCTGAGATGGTATAAAAGTTGAGTGATGGAATTTGCTACAAGGTTTCATAATAGGAACATTTCCCTGTAATGCAACTATGTATAGTATTGGAGCTGGGTTTGTAAAGAGCTGCGGAATATTTAGCTGGGGGGTAGGTAGGTAGAGTTGGTTGGGGTGGGTTGCGGTGGGTATAGAGGTGTAAAGAGGGGGGGGTGGGTAGTGGTAGGTAGGATAGGTGGGGGTGTAGTGAGTTGATATAAAATTGCTTAAAATTGTAAATATACACAAAAGGATGTAAATCTACACAAAAGAGTGTGAAAGGACATGAGTGTGCGTACAGATAAAATTGGTACAAATTGGTCCCCGGGGTAGTTTGGGGTGAACGTCAAGACCATCCAAATGGTCTGCCTTTACTTAAGAAGATGGATGTTTTTTGGAGGTAATGAGGGTCCAGGTGGTGGTTACAGGGTAGGCTGGATGTCTAAGTCTATGTTTAGACCATTTGGTTGTAGTGATTTAAGAGTGAAGATCCATTTTAGTTCTGTTCTACTTATTTGTTGAATAATGTCCCCTCCTCTCCAGTTAAATTTTACTTGTTCGATGGCTTGGAATTTTAAGCCTTTCGGATCCTTGTCATGGTGTGTTAGAAAGTGCTGGGACACATTGTGAGCTTCGTAACCTCTTGATATTTCTGACATGTTCTGATATTCTGGTCTTCAGGTCCCTTATGGTGCGGCCTACATATTGTAGGCCGCAAGGGCACTCAATAAGGTATACGATATTTTTTGAATGACATGTTAGTGGGTTCTTGATTTTGTAGGTTTCGTTTGTTATATTTGATCTGAAAGTTTTTTGGGGTTTGAGGCTTTTGAGGCTTTTGTTGTTCAGGGCCTGGCAGCCTGGACAGTTGTTACAATGGTAAAAGCCCGGCTTTCTTTCTAACCATGTTGCCCCTGTATGTCTCTTTATGTGGTTCTTCACTAGTCTTTGATGTATACTGGTTGATTTCTTGAAAACGACATCTGGTTTATCACCTAAGATTGTTTTTAGGGTTTCATCCTGTTGTAGGATGTTCCAGTGTCTCTGGAGGATCTTCTTTATGTGTTTGGCGCTTTTGTTGTATTCTGTGATAAAGTAGACTTTGTTGTTGTTCTCCTGTTGTTTGTTATGATTCTTGTATTGTAATAAATCTGACCTGTTCATCCCTGCTACTTGTTCTCTGGCCTTAGTTATTGTATTCTTATGATAGCCCTTGTCTGTGAATTGTTTGGCTAGTTCTGTACTTTGTGTTAGGTAGTCTTTGAGGTCTGTGCAATTCCGTCTGAGTCTTTTGAACTGCCCTGTGGGTATGTTTGACAGCCAGTTGGGGTGGTGGTTACTACTGGCTAGTATGTAGCTGTTAACATCCACATTTTTCTGGAAGGTGGTGGTGGTGATCTGGTCATTGGTAATGTGTATATTAATATCCAGGAATTCTACCTTCTCCTTGCTGTAATTTGTGGTAAAAATAAGATTGTATTTGTTGTTGTTTAGGTATTGTAGGAATTGTAGTAATGATGTTTCAGACCCTTTCCAGATGAAGATAATATCGTCTGTGTAGCGGTGCCAGAGGACCAGATGTTCGCCAACCTGTTCCGAGGGCCAGATGTGGTTATCCTCCCACCAACTCATGAACAGGTTGGCGTAACTGGGCGCAAATTTCGTACCTATTGCGGTCACCTGGCGCTGCAGATAGAAATCTTCATTGTACCAAAAATAGTTGTTTTTCAGAATGAAAGTTATGCTGTCTAGAATGAATTTATTTTGTTGAGGGTGCGTATTCTGTTCTTTTTCTAGAAAGTACTGTATGCTGTCAATGCCTTGTTGATGGTCGATAATCGAGTAGAGAGATGTGATGTCGCTGGTGGCGAGCCACATGTCACCACTCCATTGTACGTCCTGAAAGGTTTGGAGGATATTGGTGGTGTCTCGTATATGAGATCGTTGCTGGCTGACGTATGGTTGTAAGAAAGAATCGACGTACTGGGAGAGGTTGGTGGTTAGGGAGTTTATTCCTGAGATTATTGGTCTACCGGGTGGGTTTGTTTTGTGTTTATGGATTTTGGGTAAGAAATAAAATACTGGGATCTTGGGGTGTGTTGTGTTCAGAAAGTCAAATTCTTTCTTGGAAAGGATGCCTGTGTGTAGGCCTGTTCGCAGGTGTTCAGTGAGTTTGTTTTGTATGTCTGTTGTGGGGTTTCCTTTTAGTTTGTTATAAGTATCTGTGTCCCCTAAGATTCTTTTTGTTTCTTTGTCATAGTTATCATAATCCATAATGACTATTCCCCCTCCCTTATCTGCTGGTTTTATTACGATGTTATTATTTTGTTCTAATTCTTTTAATGCCTGTTTTTCTGCTTTGGTTAGGTTGGGATGTTTGACTCTGGGTTGTATTTTTTGGATGTCTTCCTCCACTAACTTTTGGAAGGTGTTGATAAAGTGCCCTTTCATGTATGTCGGGTAGAATTTTGATGGGGGTCTGAAATCAGTGTGTTTGAAAGTGGGTTCTGTTTCTGCTGCATTAGCTATTATGGGGTTTTTTGCAAAGAATTTCTTCAGGGTAATTTTCCGGATGTATCTATGTAGGTCTAGGTACATTTTAAATTTGTTTGGTGCTTTCGATGGGGCGTATTTTAAACCTTTGTTCAATAAGAATATCTGTGTGTTGTTGAGAGTGTGTTTACTCAAGTTGAAGATACCTATTGGCCCTATTGTTTTGGTGTTGTGTTCTTTTTCAGTTTTTTTGCCCCCTCTGGTTCCCCTTCTGGTTCGGTGTCTGGTTTCCTTTTTTGTTTGGGGGTGCCTGTTTGTATACTGGCGATTTCCTGCAGAATTTCGTTTTGATCTAAAAAAAAAAACGGCTGGATTTTGTGTATTTTTTTTGTTTCCTTTGTGCCATTCTGTGTTTGTGATGGTGGATTCAGCCTGGGTTATGGTTGGGATGGTTCTTGAGGTGTTAATGGGTTCCTGATGTGTGATTTCTGAGATGTCTACCTCTAGCCAGCCTTGCTCAAAGGACTCTAGTATGCGGTTCGTGTAGTTGTTATTGTCATCTGAGTCATAGATGGAAAAGGAGTCTGATTGAGACTCTAGGAAGGAGGTGTCCAGGTCTGAGTCACAAGTGGTGTTTAGGGATATTTCCAAAGTCTCACTAGGTTTCTTATTTGTTGTTATCTGTTTTGTTGTGGGTGTCTGTTCTAAGGTCTTAATTTGTTTTTTATGTAGGAGACTCATATACTGCTGATAAGTGAAACCGAGTGTTTTGTATTGTTCAACTTTTTTTGGTTAGTTTGGTTATGTGGTTAGCCACATATTGACTACCAAACTGTTGTGAATCTCTAGATGTTGTTTGGGTCGGATGATTGATGTGATTGCTCTTTGCTATCGTGATGTTATTATGTTTGGTTGGGATTTTGGCCTTCTGGATATTTTTATTTTTGTCTTTGGTGTGGTTCTTTGTGGTTGTATTTTTGTCTTTTTTATTCAATCCTAATTTATCTCTTAATGCCTTCTTTTTCTTTTTTGCAATTGTTTTGAACTCTAGTTTGAACAATTTGTCTGCCACTAGGTGTTCTATCTTATGGTATTCAGGATTGTCTTTAAGTGGTTCCAGGTCTTTCTTGGTGGTTTCAATGTCCTCTTTCAATAGGACTAATTTATGGTGATTGTCCTCTAGGATAAGTTCTAATAAATTTCTGGAACAATTGTCTAAAATTGCTTGCCATTTAGTGTTAAAGTCTGGTTTATATGGTATCAGAGCTGGGATCTTTTTGATTGTTAAACCTTTAGGTATGATGTTGTGTGTGGTGTACCAATCTAATAGATATGTGTCCCACCATAGTTTTGATTCTTTCTTTAGTAGTTTCTCTAATTCTATGAATTTCTTGCAATTGTTTATGCCCTCATGTCTAATATTAGTGGCTAATTCTAATTCTACCTCTAATTCCTTGGCTTTCCCTAATCTAAATTGTTCATCTGGGAAGGTGCCCATGCAACTGTAGGTACTGTGCTGCTTTTATTGGGAAATGTAGCAAACAGTCTTATTGGAAACAGGGTCAGCGCTCGGTACTTAGTTGCTTGTGAGGGATGAGCAGCTATTTGCCAATAGAGTCCCAAATGTCTCTATGTTCACAATTGTAGCAAGGTAGGGGGGCAATGGTAAGCGCTCAAATCCTTGGTGTATAAGACTTGTATAGTGTAGAAGTGTTATGATGTCCCAAATAAAGTCTATTGTTCCACAGTTTATAGTAAATCTCCAATGTCCCAAAACAAAGTATATTACAGTTTGTAGTGAATCTCCAATATATCAGAATGCGGTGGTGGGTGGATAAACAAGGGAGGGGGGAGTGGAAAAAAGAAGAAAGAACAATATAGTGCAGATTGTATTTAATGCAGTACTGTTGGTAGAGAATTAAATGCACTCACCGAGTGCCTACTTGCTAATAGGCATATAAGGAGGCGCTGTGCAGGCTGCTCGTCCCGTCAGCTGTGATGATGCAGCGTGGCGATGGTAGCGACTGGGGATCAGGGCACCTCTACAGGGATGTGATTGTTGGTTCTCCGCCTGGTTGGAGTTGCGGCTCGGCTTCCTCACCGGTCCTTCAACGTGGTGGATTACCTCTCCGGTCCCTATGTGCGTTCCTCCTGGATCTGGTGTAGGCTGCTGTGGCTGTTACGATAGTCGCGGTTCTCCCTGGTGCTGTGTTGTACTCCGGGCACATCTGCCGAGGGGGGGAGGGGATACTCGGCGTTCTCCCGCTGTGTCTGTGAGTGACAGGGCGCGTTTCACAGTTACCTGGGAGAAACTTGTGAACGGTATCCGTAATAAGTATAAACTTGATGTAGACTTGATGTCAAAATAAAGGATTTTATTGGAAAAAAAATATAAGTTGTCATGCAATGTACACCCAACGCGTTTCGTCACAAGAAAAACGTGACTTCATCAGGGTAATTGTGGTAATGCTAAAGGGGGTGTTTTATGGAGTGGGGCCCCCCATGATTGGGCAAGGGGTGGGGCTGTAGGTGACTGATTGGGTATAAGGTGGTATACTGGGATAAAGTATGCTATGAGGTAATGGCTTATGATAAAGGAGATTAAAAGATAATTTTTTATTATAAAAGAGATTGAAAGATAATTTTTTTTATATATATATTATTATTATAT
>WWET01002846.1:181059-196573 GCA_011038615.1 Limnodynastes dumerilii | reverse complement strand
GAATCTGACTTCCAATGTTCCGCACCAATAGAACAGCAGGAAGTCAGATCTATGTCCAGATCAATATCTGGATCAACATTATGCAACAAATTGTTTCTGACACAAATGTTGTACAAAATAGCACAACAAATAATTATGTCACAAACCTTTTGTGGTGAGTAAAGCAACATCTGAACCGAGTTTTAGGTAGACCAAATGTTCGCTCAATTACACCTCTAGTCTTGATGTGAGCAGCCTCAAACTTCCTGTCCGCTGCTGATGTTAGAGTGGACACAGGGTTCATCAGGCATGAACAATATCCATATCCAACATCCCTACAGGTGCACAGGCAAATTGAGGATGAAGATCTTGTGTTGTTTGTTGTCAGATACTTTAAAAATATATATATATACATCAATCGTTTATTTAATGCACCAATATACACACACAAGAAAATTCTATATGCAACCATTCAAACACTTAAGCAGTGTTTAGGTCTCTTCCCCTCAACTCAGGAAATGTTCCACTGATGTCTTGCTGCAGCACTCCCAGCTCACAGGTTTCTTGGCAGTGGTTCGTATGCAGTAAATGAAAAGAAAAGAGGCAGGTTAGGCACATAAGATGGCAGGCAAGCTATGACATTAGAAAAAAGTCCTGGCATACTTACTTTTTCTTCGTGGTACTGTAGAGACGTTACTTTGACTTTGGACAATGTTTTTTTTTCTAAAAGAAAAAATATTAACTGTTCTACAACTAGTACACATTACAACACATTACTATACATTCTACGTACATGAAAAGAAATCAGTGATTAAACCGCTTTGAATCTGACTTCCAATGTTCCGCACCAATGGAACAGCAGGAAGTCAGATCTATGTCCAGATCAATATCTGGATCAACCTTATGCAACAAATTGTTTCTGACACAAATGAAGTACAAAATAGCACAACAAATAATTATGTCACAAACCTTTTGTGGTGAGTAAAGCAACACCCCCCGGTTCTGTCTAACCATCTGAACCAAGTTTTAAGTAGACCAAATGTTCGCTCAATTACACCTCTAGTCCTGATGTGAGCAGCCTGAAACTTCCTGTCCGCTGTTGAAGTTAGAATGAACACAGGTCATCAGCCATGAACGACATCCATATCCAACATCGCTTATTAAAATTAAATATATATAACAATAAATTTCAAAACATTAAAGGAAATAATAAATAATTTAATAAAAAAAATATAGGGCACAGAAGTAAACCAAAAACAACACATAAAAGAAAATATTAGGGTTAAAAGGCAAATCAAACTCACCAAGCAGCCACCCATGCGGTAACTGTTGCCTCAAACTTCCGGAATATAATACTCTGTTGTAGAATGAAGGAATCGTACAACGATTCAGGAAATCCGGCGACAACGTTCACAATCCGCATCTTCGCATCGCATTCCATCTGCACATTAAGTGAATGAAAAAAATGTACGATTCTTAAAAATGTCTGCATTAATTTTACGGTGGCAAAGTGCTATCTATCAATCTATTGCACCACTTTTGAGGGAGAGCAATAAAGGTGTAAGCATGCTTGCGCATAGCTGCAATCACCTGCACTAAATGGCAGTAACATGTAGGTTGAGAAAACCCTTCACCTTGGGCGATGGTGTTCTGAAATGTGCTGGTAGCAAATAAAAATATAAAGCCCCTACAAGTTTTAATATACCAGGAAATGGATGATTGGTGGGATGAACTGGTTCCAGGTCTGGTTTTAAAAGCTTATAAAGGGACTCAATGCACCCTTTAGACAACTACTACATCTTATTAATGTCATCTCCACAGAGCATATCTAGGGCGTGGTGGAGTTGCCTATACTGACATGGCCGGGGTATTCTAAGTGGACGGAGAGAAGCAGAGCTGGAATCATGCCCATCAGTGTTTGGATCAGGATTTGATTATTTGTCTGTCTCGCAAATCACAGATGCAAACATCCAGATCCACACTGTCGGGAAGGCACCAACTCCATTTTGTGTAAAGTGGGAAAGGGTATTAAAATGCTGGGAACAAATCAGAGGGGATGTAAACTAAATGTAAAGGAAATAAAGGCCACTAAAGTATAGTGTGTGTGAATGAATTGTGTAGCTATGAAACCTAATAAATGTGTGACAAAAGTGTTTTGTGTAGTGTGTAATAAATAAGATAAATCTCAGCTGTTTGAAGTAATCCTCTCTGTCCAGAATGCAGATCCCACCAGGTTCTCCAGCAGAAAAGCAAGTAGTTTTGAAAGTTAACCGCTACTTATGAAAATGGAACATAGCAACATGACATTTTTTATTTTACAAGGGTGACACACTTTAGTGTTAAATTTTCATGGCTCATAAAACTGTTCTGAATTGAATAATAAAACTTAGATATTATACATCTGAGTTTTGGGTCTAATATTTCTCTAAATATCAATAATTTATCATTTTGTGGCGATTGCTATTAAAATGCGCATCTCTGTTATAGATTCCCAAAGGCGTTAAAATAACTGCAAATTTTTAATGCCTAATTAACAATTG
Organism: Limnodynastes dumerilii; assembly: GCA_011038615.1. Classification (NCBI taxonomy): domain Eukaryota; kingdom Metazoa; phylum Chordata; class Amphibia; order Anura; family Limnodynastidae; genus Limnodynastes; species Limnodynastes dumerilii. The sequence continues at coordinate 194,054 of WWET01002846.1, read as the reverse complement.
AATAGTAAAAATTTGCAAGCCCTATGTTTACTATGGGGTAAAAAATACGTGGTGATATTTAGTTTTAAGAGTTAAAAATACCCGCAATTAAATGAGTGTTAAAAAATTGCGGCATTATTTTACCAAAATCAGCTTTAAAAATACGGCAGCGATCAATATTTCAACTAATTGAATCGGCCCGTGTTTGTGTATCCACCTTCTTGAAAAATACATTTCAAATTTTGGAAATTTTGTATTTATTTATAATACATATGGTATGTTTTGTTAAATTGATGTTTTTTTTAAATACTAGATGTACTACCGCTATATCTGATTGTTGATCTTTTTTAAACCAGTTACAGCAGGGTGACCTTTATTTAAATGACCATTGTTGCTCACATGTTTTATTCCCCTGATAAAGTAAATATCTACAAAACGCATAAGGGTTGTTTGATATTGCACCGTGATACTTTTTGAAGGAGATAATGGGCTGGATCCAGACCTTCTTAAGTGCATTAACTTAGTTACACCTGGGCTAAACCATGTTGAATTCAGGGGGAGTCAAGTTAATTGTATACTTTGCATGCAGGGATATATCTTTAAATTGCTTACTGCACACAGATACTGACCAGCTTTACTATCACACTGTTATTTAGACTTGGGATAGGAAACATCAACTCTCAACTCTAATACTGTTTGCAGAAGATGAAATATGACTCCCCTGAAATCAACATGGTTTAGCCCAGGTGTAACTAAGTTCATGCACTTAACAAGGTCTGGATCCAGCCCAATATCATTACAAGTTGACGAGCATTAGATGTGGGCATATTCCCTCTGAGTGTTGTGAGCCATTGCTAGAAAATATTTAGTAGATCGGCGCGCTGTATTTAAACATCAAAGATTTCTGAAGGCAATTCCTTTGCATCAGACTTTCATTCAACATTGCTGGTTTTAAGATCTTTTTTTGTCACCGTGATTTCTGCTGCTCATTACCTGAAGAGCAGACTTTCTGCACATTACACTCCTCTATTGTGTTTGTGTAAGCCATGCTAGCTGCGTCCAATTGGATACAGCCTTTGATTCATATAATGGAATCTTGAAAATCCTATATACACCAGTTACCCTTTGGCTTATTTCAGTGTTGCTTTTCCAGCTTTCAATCACTCAGAGGGACTTGTTTACTAAGGTCCATTTTGCACAAATCGACCAAACTCCCAGGACTTTGGTGGCAATTATGGCATTGCCACATTCACTAAAGGCAAAGTTCCAGGACTTTAGTGTTTTTCAAAATCGACAGGCCAAACCTCGCCGTGGCGCTTTTTTCAATGATCCCCATAGGCATGTCCTTATTCACTAAAGGCGCTTTTTAATAATCGCTTTAAAATCGACCTGAAATCAACAATTGTACTTTTTATCAGTAACAAGAATAGAACCTTTAAAACACACATCTCATACTCAATCCTTTCTTTACATGCAGGGTGACCAGTATGAAGATTCTTCCAGACTATATTTTGGGCACAGGACATTGGGTCAGATCCAGAGCTACATCTGTGTACTTACAACCGGGCGTATTCACGCCGGGGCGTAAGAGCTTAAGTTACGTGTGCGTGATCCAACAAAACGAGCCAAAACACACCCACAACACATACTTATGCTTATGTTTAAATTAGGCCATAAGTACGTTTGCGTATTTACTATACCTCCTAACTTAGGATCGCTTTTGCATAAATACTAAATACGTCCGCCTGATCCACTTAAGCGTGAACACTGTAAACTCAATTTGTGTTTGCCTAAGATATGTTGCATTTTTAAATTTAAACATGACTGCATTTTTTATGTTGTATGATGTTTTAAAATGATTGTAAGCATTTTGTTACAAATGTTTTTGGAATAGTCTCATTTGTTTGGGGTTTTTATTTTTCTAAACATTTGTACAATTTATCCAGAGAAAAATAGAGCTGATTTAAAAGGATCTTGAGAAAGCTTGAGTCAGCAGCTGAAACGCGTCGATGAGAGTAGTTTGGGGATGACCTGTGTTTGTGAGAGGAAGTTCTAATCACTTCCTTTGACGTGTGGGTACACTCCTGATGTTAACCGCTTTATGCTGCTACTGTATTTTTGTGGATTGATTGTTTTTTTACGGTTATATTTATCGGTTTTAAGTTTATCTAATTATATATAATTAACTTTTTCTGGACATGTGTCACTATACTTACTTTATATGTTACTCTTGAAATTACCTATCTGTACAATTTATCATTGTATTATGTTAATTTGTGAAAAAATTAAGCTCTACATGTTTTTGTCCCAATTATTAATTGTGACCAAGTTAACTTTTAAAATGTATAACAAATATGTATGTGTGTTTATAGCATTATTTGTTATTGCTTATGTGATTTTTTCATGTTTCTGTTAAAGGTATGATTTTTTGAATAAAAAAACAAAACTATTTTTGAAAAATAAAAATTTACTAAAACACAATAATTGTTCAAACACAAAAAATCATTAAATAACAGAAAAATAAATAACAACAAACAACTAACTAATAACTTAAAACTAAGGCCTATTTTTAATTTTTAACAAATTTGCAAGTAAATGGGCTGTTTTCTCCAGTTGAACCATCATTAGCAGCATGGATCTGACTACAAGCAATGCAGGATCTTCAATTGCCTGTGCACCTATAGGGAAAAAAAGCAAAAAAATAATTGATGAAACAATTGGTAGACATAAATGTTGCAGAATCAGAGATGTACAAACACCTAGTTGAATGTGAAATTGTGGACATGATCAAAACCATGTTGAATGTAAAGGTTCTGAACATTTCCATTCCCAAATCATTTAAAATTAAGGTGACCAGTTGCTTTGCTCAACTCTATTTTATGTATTTTACATAAAATGATGCTTAAATTGTGTTGTGGGTCTAAAAGGTATGTATGTTCCCTGCATGTCTACATGGTAAGCCAGAGGAATCAGTGCTATACATGCGGTAGGCTCGACAGCAATCCCCTAACACCAGCTATGATGAGTGTCAGTCCTCAACATCAGGAACACAAAGTAACATTCAGCAAACTGGTAACTGCAGTGGCTCCTCCGAACCCATGGTGAATTTATATTGTATTATACATCAAAATTATCTTTTTTCTGGACATGTGTCACTTTCCTTACTTTATATGTTGCTTTTGTGTCAGTATAATGAACTATCTATGAGCGGGTGCAGGGTAGAATTCTACGGCTTTTATCGGGACGCAGGTGGATAGACCAGCTCATACGGAAATGGTCGGACCTTCACAGGCGCCAACCAGAATTACTGTTGGATTTGTGAAGCCATTGTCTGACATGAGCACCGTAAATACTTACTAACCTTTCTAAAATACTTTTTAATATTAAAAGGCTTATGTGTTTTTATTGTAAACATGAGTTTATTGTTAGACTAAAATGGACAGTGTTTGCTCAATATTAAGATTTTTCATGTTAATATTATACCTAATATTTACAAAGGTGATGGTATGAATCATTAGGACATAAATGGCATCCATTTGAAATTTAATAATTAAAAAGATATGTTGAAAAAAAATGAGAACGCGGTCCTGATTCAGAGATCCGTTTCTAACGATAGTTCCGTGCGTATATTTAGGATCGGATCGATTTTGCATCAACTGCGCATGCGTAGTAATGGTGATGCGCTGTCTACGTTGAAGTTAAGGTCGGAAATGCATTAAAGTCGGACTTGTGAATCGGGCAGGGACAATTGCGATCGTAAGTTCGGCGGAAATCTACGGACCTAAGGATTTGCATAGAAATGGACGGGGGGAAGCATTGAGATGAGGAAAAATGGGTGTGATTACAAAGTTAGGTTCCTAAATATACGCAAATAATACACATAAATTCGGAATGAATGCGGCCAGATAGGCCAAGTCAATGTAGGTGGAAGATTAGGTCCGCCTGGGGGTTGCAAGGGGAATGACTGGGTATGCAATGTAGTTATCTGTGCTATTAAGACAAACAATAATGTAGATAGTGTAAAACAGGTTAGTGCTGCAGATTGTTCAGGAGGTTTCATTTTGTATAGTTTGATCCATTGTCTATTTAAAGCATAACTACAAAATACATATTTGTATTTATTATTGTTAAAATTATTTTACTCATACCTTATATGAAAAAATTTTTCTAATAAAGTAAATTTATTTTTTATTTAGGTTATTTAAATATGATTTCATGCAGGTTGTACAGTGTATCCTACTTGCTTCTATACATATCCCTTATTGTCTTACACCCCTGTTTGTAATGACTAACCTTAAAATCACCTTTAAATATTTGTTGTTGTTAAGGTTTCATTATTGACAATAACAATGTATGAACTTGGATAAAGTAGTTGCCTTCATAATGTTAAAACCAAGATTTCTTAACATTTTACATTTCACTGGCAAAACTAATTTGCTTTCCTGTGTGTTAAAGTTCATTATATTCTTGTAAATGTGCCATGACACACTCACACACTTTGCTGCTATTAGAGTTAACACAAATATGGATGCACTTCCTTGTTTTGGATTCTAGCACACATACATCTGGAAACCTTAAAGCTAACTCTCCTACAATGTGTGCACATACATTCGCACCCTTCATGTATATTAAATTGAAAGAATTTAGAGTTCAGTCTGGACTGAGTACAACCGCCATCACCCATCTTACATACTTCCTACTCAATCTTTATGAAGTACACCTTAAACACTCCCACCCTTCAGGACTAATCCTGTTCACTCATTTAGAGTTCACTCATGCCTGACACACTCACACACTTTGCTGCTATTAGAGTTCACACAAATAGGGTTGCACTTCCTTGTTTTGGATTCAAACACACACACACATCTGGAAACCTTGAAGCTAATTCTCCTACAATGTGTGCACTTACAGTTGCACCCTTCATGTATATTAAATTGAAAAAATTTAGAGTTCACTCTGGACTGAGTACAACCGCCATCACCCATCTTACATACTTCCTACTCAAGCTTTATGAAGTACACCTTAAACACTTACACGCTTCAGGACTAATCCTGTTCACTCATTTATAGTTCACTCATGCTTGACATACTCGCACACTTTGGTACTGTTAGAGTTAACACAAATTTGGCTGCACTTTCTTGTTTTGGATTCAAGCACACATACATCTGGAATCCTTGAAGCTAACTCTCCTGCAGTGTCTGCAATTACACTGGCAGCCTTCATGTATATGGAAATGAAAGAATTTAGAGTTCACTCTGGACTGACTCAAAAATTGAACATATTTCTTTAAATCACAAACCTATTTGTGAAACAATCAGTGCTGCAACACTCATGACCACAGATGCACTTAAATTCAACGTAATTATACTTTACTACAGACACTCATCTTAAAAGAATGGAGTGTATTCAGAATTTTGAAAAAATGTTACAAGAAGTGCTAGTGTACAGCTTTTGAAAATATTCAGCATATGTGAGGAGTGCATAGTAATGTGTGGATTGTTTGGTGGATGTGAAGAAACATGATTTTTCTGACAAATTGGAACATTGAGTAGCTTTAGTTGCCATACAATAAATAAAGATGTGAAAACATGTGGCAAAAATGACAATAAACAAAGTGCTTTAAAAAGAGTATTTATTTATCCTCTTGCAGATCAACATGCTGTTGCTCAGTAACATAGTTGCACCTTTACGAAGGGAATCTTGAAGTTCATACTGCACACCAATGAGCACTGCAGAGAAAACTAAGTCCAAGAGTTAATACTTGTTCTGATGCCCTTGTCGACTTTGTGTATAATTTTTTTTACATTTTAACACAAATACAAATACATCATTCACATCAGATGTACACTTGAATTATGAAAATGCAAAAAATGCTACTCTGAAGTCATACATAAATACATTTAAGCATTATAATGTATAAAATACAATATTTGATAACTAACACTCCAAAATTATACGGTACTTGTTTATTATTGCGGCCCCCTGCTTGTCGGCGTCGGTTTACGTGACTTGCGTAGTGGTTTTTTTTTTTCAACATGCGCCGAATGTTTGTGGGGTGCGGGTGGATTCTTTCGGCTCCCTGTAGATTACAAAAACAGGATTATTGTTTAGAAGACATGAAGATTGTCAAGAACGGTAAGAAAGATTTGTCAAGAAAGGTAAGAATGTCTAAAACTTAAACAAAAAGCCGCACTAATTCTCATAAGCCAATTTATCGCTGTAAGATTTACAGGTTCTACCCTGGGTCCTCCTTAATGATAATTAAGAACAAAAAGCATGGAAAAAAATGTATGAAACACCAATTCCCCAAAAGGACAAGGATCTCTTATGAGTGCACTTCTGTATTAATCAGGAATAGACAAAAGCTACATATAAAAGAACAATTTATTCAAACATCTTAAAAAACACACTTAAGGGCGATATAGGACAAGAACATAATTATAAATATCCAAGTCTAAACATTCCCCGATAATTCGGGACACAATGAGCAGAGTGACATGTAACAAATTGAACATTAATGCAAACTATGTAATGCATGCAAGTCACTTAATAGTGGATCACCGCAGGCTAACTAGGAGACCATAAGCAAGCCCTAATTAACAACTAATGCCCGCAAGGGCATGCTTCACACTTCCGTGCCTGTAACTAGCCCTACTCTAGCTAATCAAAAGCGGTGATCCATATGCAGAAAAAACAACAAACCAAAGTGCCTGGCAGCTTCGTAAGCTCACTGGATAATGCAAAAGGATATGCGATGATGGAGCCAGCTGTCAGGTGTGACACCCGACGCGCGTTTCGCCCTGGAGTGAAGGCTTTGTCAAGGGTGAGGAGTCGAGCGTTCTAGTGCGTCTTGATAAAGGAGATGTCAGCCAATCACAGCTTATGTAAACATATGACGTAGACGCGTCGCGCGGCTCACTAGGAAACAAGATACAATGTTTAAAAAAACTATTTTCTAAAGAGTTACATTTAAAAGTTACACTGATGATTGAAGTCTCTGGTGCGCTGATGACAACAAACAAACTTGGTATTACACGGAATTCATTAACAGCGGGGGTTGCTAAACTTATAATAGGCATGATTACAGGGGAGGAGACTACAGCGACCCGCCAATCCAATTTTCAATTAATCCTACCTATGTGTTAATGCCTGTTTGTAACAAAGAAGTTATATCTCTAAATAATCTATCAGACAAAAAATAATAATAACACATGTTTTCAGCATATATGTATATAGGATTGTATATAATGGGAATTTTGTAAGCATGCTTAAATATAGAAATTTATATCCCAAAAATCTTATATATATTAAGAGAACAGGCTGTCACTAGATATCAGATAAGCGGAAAAGGTGTTATACCTCTCCATCCCCACCTGTGCCATAATGCACCATATAAAAATAAAGCCGAGCCTCCCTGTATTTCCATTTGTGTGCATACTAAGACTAAAAAGAAGGGGAAAGAAACCCCTAAATGATATTGTTAGTTAATTGACTGATGCCAAATGTGTGGTCAAGAAATTTAGCAGAAATCAAGAAATTTTTAAATAAAGGGAACAAACGAGATATCCTCATTTAAGCCACTAGGGGCAATTACATCCATCAAGAAGATCCATTTTGCTTCTTTTTGAAGCAAAATTCTGTTCAAATCACCACCTCTGCTATCCAACCTAACTGAGTCAATCAAAAAAGCCTTTAAAGATTGAGAGCTAGAATTATGCCATGTTAGAAAATGTTTGGCAATTGGTGTAAGAGTTTTATTTTTAGTCAAGTCCGTTTGAGCATTTTTGATAGACCTAATATGTTCCATCAGCCTTTGATGAAAAGGCCTGATGGTTTTGCCAATATATTTTTTGTTGCATCCACATAATAAACAGTACACCACACCTTTCGATTTACAGTTCAAATAAAATTGAATTTGATGATTTTTATCGAAGCGGTCGGTGACTTGCATAGTCCGTAGCATATAGCAACATGTACGGCAAGTACCACAGGAGTAACTCCCCCTAATTGCCCCCTCTTTCGGGCCAGATGTAGAATACATGCTGGATACCAGCGTATCTTTCATATTTTTACTTCGGCGCCAACATATTGAGATTCTATCCTCAAAGATTGTTTTTAGAGTTGAGTCTGACTTTAAAACAGGAAGATGTTGATTTAAAAATTTGCTCAAGGTCTGGGATTCACCGCAAAAGTCGGTAATAAACCTGACAGCATTGTTACTGTGATGTACTCTTTTAGGGTGTATTAGAGACCCTCTTTGAGTTTTAGAGGCTTTATGGTAAGCCTCAATTAGCAATTTTTGGGGGTACCCTCTGTTGAGGAGCCTATTTTTCAATTCTTTTGCCCTGCGTTTAAAGCGGGTTTTGGTGGAACAATTTCTCCGAATAAGCATATACTCATTAATCGGGATATGCTTCTTAACACTAGGATGGTGGGCACTATTGTTATGCAGGATACTGTTAGTAGCCGTGTCCTTGCGATACAAATCCGTACACAAGTGTCTCTGGCTATCCACATAAAGTGTAACATCCAAAAAGTCCAACTTGGACTGACTTTTGCTCATAGTCAGCCTCAAGTTGAAATCATTGGTATTTAAACTATTCATAAAGGCATTCAGAATATCGGGGTCCCCCTGCCATAGGAGCAGGATGTCGTCTATGTATCGGAGCCAAAGAGGTATATATTGAGTATACACCTCATTGGCCTCCGAAAAGACGACATCCTGCTCCCACCACCCCAAATACAGGTTCGCAAATGTGGGGGCACACGCTGTGCCCATGGCCGTGCCCCTTATTTGCAAGTAGTAGCTCTTATGAAAGATGAAAAAAAATTTCTTCAGTACAAAATTTAAAAGGTCCAACAAGAATTCATCGTGTATTTCTGGTATCTCAGAACGCATAAAATAATCAATAAAGAATGTCACTTACCTTTTAAGAGAGATGCCGCCAGATGTCCGCGAGCCCTACATTCTTTTGACGTTCTGGGTATGTGCACTGTTGTTGGATCTATAAAGTGGTATTTATGGTTGACAGTGGCATGGGTGTAGCCTGCTTTTTCCAGCTCCTCTGTGTTATAGCCACGCCAGCAATCCAAATAAATATGAGACCCATCCTCAATGTTTGCCACGACGCTTGCCATGAGTGTGCCAGCCTCTCTATTGGGAACCTGAACTAGAAAGCACGCACCACTTTCTCTGCATACCCCTCCAAAGACCCATTGCTGGGGCAAAAGCCTGCCAACATTACTCTTTCTCCTGACAAACAGACTCTCATCAATTTCAACTATTTGCCCAGGGCCCCCTATTTTTCTTTGGGGTTGATGCATGATTTGCAGTGAGCACACTTCACGCATGTAATTGTTCCAGTTGACGGTGCTATTTTGGCTGATATTCAGCTGCTTGTCACACCACTATGGATGTCAGCTCCTCTGCCCAGCAATATATAAATCTCGGCTGTTAAAAACGGGGTCCTGCAACCATGAAACCAGTTGTCAGCCCTTCTTGCACATTTTAATGTTACAGCGCCACATATTGTCACTGACATATAAGGTCATGTCATGGCCATTGACACATTTCCTGTGTCTAGAACTAACTGACTGACTAACTAGATTTATTTGGCGCTCGCCAGAAAACAGTAAAATCCGGCACTCGCGCTCCATCCATCCGGCGCTCGCGAAAGCAGCTGGAATAGCAGGTATGCGTTAATAGTGTAACGATGGAGCAACGGGGGCCGCGATAATAAGCAAGTACCAATTATACTTTTGTAAAGTGTATAAAAAAAACAGTCAGTTTACATGATGTTTAAATTATTCAACAATTTACACCAATATACATAACATATACCAAACACTATTAGAACAAATTGTGACAAAAACATAATCCATACAATGAGTATTGACATTTTTTAACTTTTAACTTTTAACCTCTTTTGTTCCTTGTATTTACATAGTGGTCACTTTGGTCCTTGGCTGCACCCCTATATTTATATATACACTTGCACATATTTAATTTGTTGGATAGAAGCGCGGCCATTTCTTTTGCTACTGTTTAGTTTTATTTTGGAGTCTGACCACTCCCCAAACATGGCTGCTGCAGGCTATTCAAATGCAGGTAGTGTCTTAACAGAGACCTCCTGTGTACACATATAGCAAATGGATAGGGACTCACCTACAGGAGGTGCCTTGACGCTGGGCAGGTGAGCTTAACCCAATATAGCTATATTGTGAACTAAACCTTCTTTTTATTTATGTGCTAACACATATTGTTATTTAATGTATGTTTGGAGCGCCGGACCTCTTTTGTTCCTTGTATTTACGGCTTGCGGTCTAGTTTTCGGCGCTATATTTTCAGACTCCCAAAATACCGGCAACTATTTTCTGACAATATTAATACCGGTTTGCCTAAAGTACCGACAATAAATATTCAGGCATGTTATAAATATCGACCCCACCGAAATACCTACCCTTATATTCCCGACACTAAAATTACCGACAGTAGAATAATACCGGTGGATATATTTACCAACATACTTGTTAATCCGGCAAACCTAAAATACCGACATAAAAAAATCCAGACAATGAAATTACTGACAGCAAAATAATACCGGTATATATATTTACCGACATACTTGTTAATCCGGCAAACCTAAAATACCGACATCAAAAAATCCAGACAATTAAATTACCAACAGCAGAATAATACCGGTTTATATATTTACCGACTTACGCGTTAAGCCGGCAACCAAAAAATTCCGACAATAAAACAATACCGGCAATAAAGAAATTCCGGCAATAATATGACCAAAGGCAAAATAATACCGGCCACTCCATATTCCTGCACATTAGTCATACCGTCAAATCACCATTGTCAACAATGTGTTTAGAGCAACAATTTACTTCACAGTCACCTTTACTATTCCCGATGTTGAACACTGTCAACAATGTTCACCATTGTCAATAATGCTGACCATTGTCAACAATGTGTTTAGAGCAACAATTTATATTGTCACCTTTACTATTCCCAATGTTGAACACTGTCAACAATGTTCACCATTGTCAACAATGCTGACCATTGTCAACAATGTGTATTGATCCCCAATTGTTATTGTCACCTTTACTGTTCCCGATCTTGACCATTGTCAACAATGCTGACCATTGTCAACAATGTGTATAGAACACTAATTTTTTATTGTCACCCTTACTGTTTAACTTCACTTCCCCTTTGAAGTCTTGACTGTGGTTGTCCTTCTAATGTGTCATGTGCCTGTTTTGTGACACAGCATATTATGCAAGGCAATTATTCTCTATCTTCAGTCCTCAACTATAGTCTTTATTATGCCTAAAATCAATATATGTTACAATATAGACATTGTAAATCAAGATTTAGAAATCTAAAGATATACTGTTCTTTTTCTGCAAATGTGCAATCTGTTTTACATGCCTTACATGTGTAACTGTTATTTATTTTGAAGACACTTTACAATCATGTTTGCCTTTCAATTTGTCTTTTGACTGTGTTTTACTCACAAAAAAGTAAAATTTTAAAACTACAATTTTACATTCGTCTTTTTTTTTTTTTAATTAAACTAAGCTAGTATATAAACTTATTTTTCTTGCCCTTTTTTTCAGATCAAACCACCCATATTTTTCATATGCTGTCTATTTAAATTTTACAACATCACTTAAATAATATTTTATTAACATGTAAGGTTTTAGTCTTCAAAGTCATGTGCAAACGTAAATACAAATTTGGAAAAGATTGGTAGAACAGGAGGCGCCTAATAGTGCAGTATTTTTAGTTTTCGTACAAATGTAAAATATAAATGATATAGATAATAAATTATATAAAGTGCACAGTGCTGTTATTCCACTACCAATTGTGCAATAAAGTGCAAGATGCAAGCATACCAGAAATCTTTGGTATTTTAGGCGTATCAAGGATATCTTTGTATCGGGGGGACTCTCCAAAGGATGTCACATCAAATTTTCAAAATTGTCAAATTTTCAAAGATAACACTCACAAATACTATTAGTATGCTTCACGACGCGGCTTGGCAGGCTGGAAAAGGCAGATGTGAGCAGACACATGGTAGGCATTGTGTGTCTTCAGAGTTTGGACCTAATAAAATGAAAGACGTTACTAACAAAATGTTAATTGTTCAGTGCATTTTAAAACTGTTTACTATATACTTACATTGTAACAGTTTTCACGCCTTACGCCATCACACCTTGGTTTGCCAGGCCAGGTCTCCTGTGATGGTCCTATGTTGTCATTTGCTCCCTTAAGAGTTCTGAAATCAGAAAAAAGGTTGTTATTACACACATAAATGTACTCAGTATGCACTTCACACATTAGGTCACAATACTCACCTAACTGGTGACAGCAGAAGGCACTACGCCATCACGCCTTGGTTTGCCAAACCAGGTCTACTCTGATGGTCCCAAATGTGACTTAAATTTCTCCGCAGTTGTCTGTAATAAAAGAGAGGCAAAAGGTTAACTATACACATCCTCATTCATAACAAAAAGTGCATTAACAACATTTGGATGCAATATTTACTTTGACGGTGAGAGTGGGAGGCCCTATGCCATCACGCCATGGTTTGTCAGGCCAGGTCTCCTGTGATGGTCCCTTGTTGTCATTTGCTCCCTTAAGAGTTCTGAAATCAGAAAAAAGGTTGTTATTACACACATAAATGTACTCAGTATGCATTTCACACATTAGAAATAAAAGAGATGAAAAAGGTTTAGTATACACATCCTCAATCATAGAAACATAGAAAGTGACGGCAGATAAGAGCCACATGGCCCATCTAGTCTGCCCATTTGTTTATTGAAAACTATACTGACCCTAGACCCTATTTACCCTCAATTGGGGTTACAATTTAGGATACCCTTATATTTATCCCAAGCATGTTTAAATTGTTCTACTGTACTGGCATCAACCACCTCAGATGGGAGAATATTCCACTTATCTATCACCCTTTCAGTGAAGTAATTTTTCCGCACATTTCCTTTGA